>JBAGKK010351002.1:0-19090 GCA_037177015.1 Euceroptres primus
CGGAAGCGACCCAAAAATCAGTTCCATCATTGGTCGCTTCCGACCGGACCGTAGGAGAGAAGGGTTATCGAATTATTAATACCAAAATTTAATCAAACGTTAAACATCATTTCATTTGCTTAATTTATTGAAAGTAAATTTTTCGTGATACAACGTAACATAATTTAGGATGTTTGACACTTCCCGCCTTAAGTGTAATTTTTCTTCTTACCGCCAGGGGAGGCACTATCTACCGTGGGACCAGGGCTGGGAACGTATAAAACGTCACGTAATATACGTGGTTTTTTACGCGTATATTACTACGTATATTACGTCCCTCGTTTGCTACGCAAGCACGGCGTATATTACGTCTCATGAAAACGTGCAGGGCGCATGCGCTATACAGCGTATTCACAAAACCTAACTTACATTATGTTATGATAACAACAATAACATATTTTTCAAAACAAATTGTTAATTTAAATAAAGTCTCTTAGTGAGCAAAGAAAATAATTAGTTTGACTTTGTTATTTTATTTACTTTATGTACTTTGTTTTTTACGTAGATCAGGATTTACCGCTACCTACAAAGTTAACAAATCAGAAAAAATCACTTTACAGTTTAATGTTAATTATTTTTAAATTTTTCAAGGAATAAGGTTTACTTTTGTTCAGTTTTAATTTCTAGAAATGGAGTCAAAAGAACTCTGTTGAAAAAGTGAATTTATAGTTCAATGTCAACAGTCTCGCCATCTTGGAAACGTAACTTACTGAGTTTTCTATGATTTTCGACGTATATTACGTCAAAAACGTATTATACGTCGACAATCTCGAGTTACGCGTAACTGCGCGACTCTGCGTGGGACCCAGACCCAGTTTTGAGTACGTAATATACCTTAAGTAATTTACGTAGTTTTTTACATGTAAATTACGTAAGTAATTTACGTACGTAGTTTTCTACAGTCGGACCTCCACCATGTCATATTCCCCGCTACTAGTCTCTATCGTTTGCCCCTACTCTCGAGAAGGCGTTTGCACATATAATTTACACCCACACATGGATACATACGTGTGTGCGAAAATCCCTGCTGTGCAACTTCTAACTTCCCCTCCGGACTACCACCCACAAGTAATAACTCCCCCCGAAATTATGACATGGTGGAGGTCCGACTGTACATGTTTTTTATGTTTTCAAGATGGCGACTGCGCTTATATGGAAAATAAACATAGCCTTAATCTTTAATACACCGACGACACTGACTTGCTTGACAGCTTCTTAATTTATTAAAAAATGATTAGAGGTGGCAGACCCAGAAATTCCTCCTGGCAGGAGTTAAATTTCATTTTAAAGAGGGAAAATGGCCAAAATTTTTCTTTATTCCCCGGGTGCAATCAAGTGTTGTCAAATATGGCTGAAGAGAGGAGTGAGTCCTATCTTTTTATTAATTCAATTAAATTTGAGTAATATTGAGTTTTCATCAGTAATCGAAGTGAAAATTTAGATACTCGTTGTATATTTTTAATCAAGAAGATGGTGATTTACACATTACTGGAAAGTATCCTGAGCATTTAAAAACAATAAACAACCTTTTTGCATCTTCCATTCATTAAATATTGTTCGTTCAATTAAATTTATAAACTTATTAATTTAAATACCCTCATCGCTCGTAATAAGGCCGGCCTCGAGGATAGACGGCACTATAATGGGTACGATTAAAATCCAGTTTGAACCGGATATTAAGCGACGAGCGAGCACTTTTATCCCAACACGCAGGACAGCGTATATAGTCTCTGAACGTTCAAAAGTAAATGCGCAATCGCACCGTCGCGGGACGCTCAGGGAGGGAGACAGAAGCAGTCAAGCGTGAAGAACCTTGAAGCCGGCCCTATTACGCGCGATGAGTGTATTTTGTGCAAACTACGCGCATGTGTAAAGATATTGAACAAACTAAAAAATGAGTTTCTACATGTATTTAGAATGTAGGAAAAAAGTTTGAAATGTGTGCCTTAAGATTGGTTTTGCAACTTTTTTTTTTGAGAAACATCCGGACAAAAGAGCAGAGGAAAATTTTAATTATTGAGAATGCCCTGATTTATTTTATTGGCCACTTTTTCCAGAAAGTGGAAATTTGTCATTTTTGCAATTTGTTACTTGATTAATCTACTAATTAAAAATTTCGAAATTTAATAATTTAGTGAAGAAGAATTTAAATACCGGTATCCAGAACCATCAGGAACGATTTCCATGTAGTTTTCGGAAATACTGGAAGGTGGACCTGAACTTCCACTCGATCTTCTGAACATCTGAGTTAGTGAAGAGGTCAAACTCCTTCTTTTTGGCTCTCCTGAAAAGTAAATAAACTATTGCTAAAACCCTTCAAATAATTAAAATATTAATTAATATTTATTATTTAATAACAATTCTTTATTTAATGATTTCATTATTTACCTCTCGAGAATGGTTCGCTATTCATCGAGTTTTTCCTCTCAGTTAAAGACGATCGTGCTGCAGCCTCCAAAGTATTTTTCCTCGCGTTCACGAGTTTATCTTCCCTTCCAATCAAAAAGTTCCTTGCTTGTTCTACAAGTGAATCCACATCTTCGTGTTTTGAGAGAAACTGATCGATTTTCTGTTTCAGAGAAGCCAGCACCTACAAAAGGTGGAATAAATAAAAGTAAATAAATACCATATACCACCTAATAAATCCAAAAGTTCAAGTTCGATTCTTTGAAATTAAATACTTTAGACTCAGCAGTGAATAATATTTTATGTAAAAACAAGACGCAAACCTGAAACAGTGATCTGATGCTGGGTTGAAAAACGAGCGAGTGATTGAGAAGAAACGACTGGAGCAAGGGCTGCGGATAAATCGCAAGTCTGCTGATAAGCCCCGTCAGGTGCAAATTAACATAAACATTATTAGACATCATGCCTTCCAATTTCCTAAGAACAATATCCAAAAAAATTCCGACGCTTGGTTGTCCGTTTAAAACGGCTCGACGAAAAGCGTTTTCCTTACTTAGTGTTTCTCTACTTGAAGCAGCGGTTTCGTTGAATTCTTTTAATCCGTGTATTTGAACACTGGGTTCACTGATAGATTCAACAATCGTTTCCTCATGCTCGCTGATTCGATCCTCGTTGGATTCGGTATCTGGTGTTGATTCAGAAGATCCTTTGAAAGCGAAACTTTCATATCCACTGCTCTCTCCAATCGATAAAAGGGAATTCATCGCTGTGTTCGATTCGTCAATTCCACTGTCTGAACCTAGAAATTAAATTGGTTGCAACTAAGAAACAAAGGGAATGGCATTTAAAGATCTTTAAATTTGAATATGGCAGAAGAAACCCACCTTTCTTGTCCAGTATCAAAGTCTCTTCAAAAGTCTCCACGCCTCCAATATCTTCGCTCAGCAACTCCGCAATATCCGCATCCAGCTTCGCCTGATTTTCCACTGACATCACTTTATTCGTCGTCGAATCGATCTTCAGAGTCTCTTCGCTTCCTCCACTCGCTTCCAGAAGCGACTGAATATTATCAAAGATATTCTGCATCTGCGAATGGTCAGTAACATCCTCACTCAGTGTCAAATTCTCTATAGCCTCGCCATTTAATCCACCGCTGTCTTTTCTATTGAAGCTCTGATCATTGGTATTTTCCTCAGCCAAAGTCGTGGCACTGCTAGTGTTGCTGTCTTTCGGAGGTTCGCCGTCATACTGGCTGGACCAGGTCGAGCAGGCGATTTGGCAAGAGGCAATTTTTTGCCTGGCATCACAAAGATAGGCATGATAATTCCCATAAAGACTTTCGGAAGTTCGACAGCTGTAGTTGTTTGACATTGGAAGAGACTTCCCGCTCTCGGAAGTGAAGGAGCTTTTCCTCCGAACTGAAGAAGGCACTGGTGGCAAGGAATTCGGTGGCGTGGAGACGACGGAGAAGGGCAAACAGCATTTTGGTGTGAGGGAGAGAAACTTTTCTGCGGCGCGAGCAAAAGGGTCAATGTCTCGTAACCTTCGGCGCTGAGAAAGCATTACGTGAGTGCAGGGACTCAGCGCACCAAGGCAGAGTTCCAGCATCACGTCCTCACAATTCAAATCAACTAGGGTCTCGAAGAGGGCGAGGGTAACTATGCAGAGCTGGAAAATTTAATCTAAATTGGTTCAGGAGTCTAGAGAAGATTCACAAAATTCAGGAGCACAAAAAGTATTTCGATCCTGATTGTTTAAAGTTAAATAACTTACCCGCGACTTGGACGATATTCTTTGGATCAAGCTGTCCAGAATGCGACATTCGTCGAAATTATCCTCCAATAAAAATCTGACTAACGAACGCAGCAAGCCAGGTTCGGTAACGGATCGAAGAAATAAATCGAAGTAAGCAGTTGATGCAAGCAAATCTTCTACTGTAGACTGCAAATTGCAAACAAAAATATTTATCCCACTGATTTTGTTTTAGAAAACTTTAAAAATGCTGAATTCCCTAGCATGCTTCTTTAAGAATATCTTTTATAATATTAACTTCAAAAAGTATTATTTAAAATTTAATTAAAACCGCAAATGAGAAATGAATATTAAAATTAGTTATGCTAAAATAAATAAAATCAATTATCATACAATAAATCATTTTCATACTAAAAAAAAAAGGTTACAAAAATAAATTATCACAATGAACAAATCAATCACTGTCATAAAAAATATTACTTAATTAGGGACGATAAAACAATATTAAGACACAGACAATACAAAAACATGGTAATGATGGACGATAAAAAAATTATTAAAACCTAGAAATTCTAATCATTTTTTTATAACCCAAAATTACCATTTTTTTGTATTGTCTGTGCCTTAATATTTTTTTATCATCTTTGTTATGATTTTTTATCTGAGACGAATAAAGAAAATATTAAGATCAAGACAATACAAAAAAATGGTAATGATGGATGAAAAAAAAAAGATTAAATCTAGAAATTATAAAAAGCAGGTGCAAAAAAGCAGCTTGTGATTTAAATCAATAAAGAAATATCAAATGGAGGAAAATTAAAAGAAATTTTTAATTTGAGAGAGCAAATTAAGCGAAGCTCGTGCGATATTTTTTAAATTGAAAGGTATTAATGAATAGGTGTATTGACTGGTACGAACCCTGTTTTGCGGTGCATCAAGCTGTTCTAGAGTCAAGTCAAGAGAATCCTACAAGCATGATGAGATAATCATCACAGCGCCACCGTCAACCACAAACATTTGCATCAATGACCACAACCATCTTATTTTATATTTTACACAATTTCAACATTGACACTGATTTAAGTTTTCCATCACCAATCACATAAAAACTGTACATTTAACAATGAAACAAAAGATTTTTATTTCCTAATTTCTAGAAGAAATGACAAGAAACAAAAATAATTTTTATTTTAAACATTGAATTATTTGATGAAATTTCTTAAATTCTTTCTTAATTTCTTAAATTTATGATTTCTAATTAAATTCTGGTGATTACAAATATCAAAACTTTTTAATTATGGTCTGCTACAATTACAATTAAGAACTTGCCAACTTGGATTCATCAAAATTTAAAATTTAAACGCTTCCAAGGTGTCTAGAGATCAGGCCATTTAAAATTCCCGGGTTTTTCCCGATTTCCCGGTCCGCTAGACACCCTGGCTTCTTATGGGGACGGCGACTGACACTTGCGGACGCTAGGGTCGCTAGTGCGCTTGGAGATATGCACGGCGGCATCATCTGCTAGTTGCATTAAATTAGACCGTGATAACGAGTGTTGAGATGTTTCATTTCAGCATTATTTTCAAAATGCCACGTATATGTGTGGCATTCGGATGCAAAAATGGAGGACATCGCTTTCTGAATGATGAAAAACGGAGGAAACAGTGAATAATAGCCATTAAACGAGAAGGTTTCTGTCCGAGTACAGTTCCCGGCATAATCACCTAACCTCAAAACAGTCTGTTATCTGCCGGTTTTTTGTAACGAAAAGTTAATCATTAACTGAAACTATGAACTCAAACATTCGCGTTTTTTTCTCACATTTCTTATAAGTGACAATCTTAAGTTTTGAACGAAAACTTTTACATCAAATCGGTTTTTCTTTACCTTTCTACAAGGTCAGCCTTCTTTCCGCCCAACGTGGCTCCTCTCTTTCGCAACTCTTTCTTCAACTGGGCAACATTCCATTCACTGTAGTCCATTTGTCTAATTTTTCTTTATAATTAGATCACCAGACACTAACCCTTCTACGCTCTTGTCAGATCCAACAATTTTTAAACAATGTAATTACACACCCATACCCTAGCGCCTGCACATAAGGCATATCTCCATACGCACTACTGCCCTCTACGCTGAGCTTGACAAATCGCCGTCCCCACATCGAAAGCTTTCAAATTTGAAAATTCGTACGCTTTCAAAATTTGATCCTTAGCTGCAATGGATTAAAAAAGGGAATCAAACTAGCAAAACTGGAACTGCAATGCATTCGTCAAGAGACTGAAATCGAATTCTTGCTCTGCAAATTCAAAAACTTGTATTTCAAAAATCACTTATGAAAAGCGGCAGATGTTTTTCCATGAAATGAATTAAATATTGGAAGCTATACCTGTAACAACGCTGGTCCCATCACCGGAACTAAAAAACCGTTGTACAAAAAATCAAGAAGTTGCTTTTGAACGAGAGGATGAGCGACTTGGGCGACGGCATTGCAAAATTCAAGGGAATTCATCAATTGTGTGAGAGCTGGCATATCGTTGATATCATCAGGTGTCAAGCGATGCCAGTCGTCGGTTTCGATATCCAATTTTCTTGGCAAGGCTGAATAGAGAGCGTTCAGACCCGTGGCTAAAACCTGAAAATAAAATTCGATAAGATAAATTGCAATTTAAAGCCATCAAATTCTGGGACTAAATTTAAAAGCGGTATAAATTTAAAATCCTTCTGAATTTAAAAGCGGTATGAATTTAAAAGCCTTCTAAATTTAAAAGCGGTATAAATTTAAAAGCCCTCTAAATTTAAAAGCGATCTAATTTCGAAAGCCTCAGAACTTAAAAGCACTTAAAATTGAAAAGCATCAATATCCCTGATAATAAATAAAATTCTCCGCTTTTAAAAATGCACTATAAAAAAGAAATTTACAGGACAGACTCCAGTGGATGGATCCGCAATATAATTTCCCACTTCATCGTTTTTTTTCGAGAGCGACATGCAAAGTAGCATCGCATCCCTTGCTTGTTGTCCCACTCCTCCTTCTCGATGAATATGCGGTATTAAAAGTGTAAAAATGATGAATCTGGAAAAAATCCCAATTTGGATTAGAATTAATTTCAAAGGAGAATTTCTTTTTGAACAAATGGTACAAACTTGTTTTTCCCCGTGGCTGTGGGATGAAAGAAAAGATCTAAAAGAGCGAGGTTTTGCATGAGAGCAACGCAGAGTTGATTAAGTAGAATGACAAGTTTTTTTTCGACTTCGAAGGGCATAATGTCGTTGGCACATTGCTCTAGTAATCGTAATAAAGGCCTGGTTACTGGTTCGTGAGCCAAAAGTGCACTGTTGTAAGAAACGAGAAGTTCGTACAACTTCAGTTGTTCCAGACGAACTGCATTGTTGAACCTGGAAACAAATAATTTGAAAGAGTAATTTTAATAAGTGAAATTTTTAGAGGCTTTCGAATTGCGTTGTTCTTTTAAATATTAATCGTTTATAATGTTGAATGTTAATTTCGGCTTTAGGGTCAAAATAAATAATTCAATTAATTTTTAATTGAACCAAACGTTTCGGATCTAAACATTTGAAATGGTGACTAAGTCGAATCTCTTTCGAATTTAAAGACTTATCAATAATAAAACTTTCAAATTGAAGTTTAAATTAAAATAAGAATCTGTATCTATCAATTTTTTTATTTCTTGAAGTATTTAATTCTTTTTAAAAAATTCCGCTGAAGGAGAAAGATATTTACCTTCCGGTGTGAATGCTCCATTCATAGAGCTTATCGAGCAAATTTTCACTGAGTAAGTGCTCTAAACATGGAGAATGAGTGGGCGATGCTGTATTCCGGTGATTAGGAATCGTTGAATTCCGAAGTTCCAACAAAAGCAAAGTTACCATCTGATCAACATGATTCACGACCCCAAGGACATCATCTTGCTTTGGAAGTCCTTTTGGAGGCTGAAATATTTAATGTTAGGCAATAATAATTTTTACATTCATACAGATTACAGAAAATTAAATATTCAAAAAATTAAAAACGATTGTTTTTTATAAAAAAAAAAGGCAACATCTATTTCAGTTTCGAAAAAAATGTATTAAGTGGCTGGTATCATTTTTCAAATTTTGAAATTAGAGAGAAGGAAAGGTTTAAGTGCAATTATAAAATTCAAAATTTTTTCATTATCTGATATTTTATTGATCCTCGTCATACATTAGACATTTCAGTTGATTCATAAGTTTGGTTCCTGATAAAACAGATAGTTTTAATACAGTTACAATATTTGTAATATATTTTATTTTAAATTAAATTTTTTAAATTTAAACCTATTCTACGAATATAAGAAATAATTAGGTTACAGTGAATTGAAGTTACAAAATAATTTTTAAAAAATTAAATTAGGCATTTTTGGGAATACTGAAATGAACAATTAATAAAATTTGAAATATAAAATCATTTATCATTCATCATTCTTTGCTAGAATACTTACAGGAAATAAAATAGATTACTAAACTTTTCTCAGTTTTATTCAAATTCTTATATTTGGTATCAGTTAGGAACCGTTCAAATTATTATATGTATTTCGTATCAGTTAGGGACCGTTCAAATAATACGTAACGCATAGGCAAGAGAGAGAGAGGGGGTATCTATAATTCACTTGAAACTGAGAGAGACACAGATATACCAAAAACATTACGTATTTTTTGAACAGCCCCTTCCGTCGATGTTAACTTTGCTGCACTAGACACACCTTTCTGATTTCCTATTTCACTGCTTGAAATTCTATGCTTTTACTGTCGAGTAACTAAGCAACGAAAATTGCGAAAGTGTTAAAAATTAATTTTCTTCGGATATTGATTTTTTTATTAGCTTGACCTAAAAACTCCATCATTATCCTGAAAAACTTTCCTGCTTTGATCTTTCGAACTGTGCTTTGAATAATCTAGCGAGTTCTTTTTCTCCTTGTCTACCAATACTATAAGAATACTGTATTTTAAAAATGTAAATAGTAAATAGTAAGAAAATATTAAAAGATTTTTAAAAATTGCTTACAAAAATGTCTAAAGATATTCAAAAAAATAAATTCAAACAATCTTAAAGAAACTTTCCTTAAAGCAATTATTTCGGTCTTACGGTCCAATATAAACAAACAAATTGTTTGAAATTGTTTGAAAAAGATTGTTTGAAATCATATTCACGGTCGGAAAAAAAGGAGAAACAACTGGAGTCTTGCTCCAAAAAGTTTGTTTAGATCATTCAAAATAAATTCAAACTGACAACTGGTTATAAGTAATTATGTTTAAAAAAAATTATTTTCCCTCTGCTTCCAATTATCGTCAAATATATTATTTATACCTATAATAATATTGTGATCCTACATCCTACAATCACAGGATTCCATTTCACTTTTCCTGTTGAAAGTTAGTTGATTCCAGTCTTAAATTCCTTCTCTAAATGCAAAAAATCTATTCAAAATTTGCAAAACACAAATTCTTAAATGATTCTTGCATAACTACATAAAGTGTCAAAATGTACTTATCAAATTTTAAAATATAAAAAATCATATGAAAGAAAAAAGGTGACAGTCGAGTCATTAAATTTTTTTTAACATCGAAAAAAAATCTCCGATTTTGCAAAATGGCATAAACGATTCTCCGCACTCTGTACATTTTGGATAATCTTCTTATCAAATATACACAATACACTCAACAAAAAGCAAAAAGGCTTTTAATAGATATTATTGACTAACCAAAATTTCCAATCTTCTAACCTGTGTATTCAAAATAATCTCGTGGCTCTGTTGCCAGTGTTTTTTGAAGCTGTCATAACAAGCTGTTGGATCTGCATCCTTAGGCGGAGAATCTCTGGACCGCTGTTTGCCAAAGTTCGCCCCGAGATGACTTCCTCGTAACCAACTCATCTCCTCAGCTCGCTTTTCCACCTTTTCCACAAACTCCGGACTCGAACATAACCTTCAAATCGATCAAACACGCACAACACTGGAACTCTCTCGCGAATTAAAACCGTAATGAAAATCAAAAACTTCTGCCAAGCACGATCTCTCCGTTTGCATTTTCACACATTCACCTTCAGCTAAAACTGTCCTACTTGAAATATGCAAACAAGCTACCCAAACTACGCGATAACTATGCAACGACAGTTCGGCAATTATCTTCTATTTATTCAAACCACGCACTCATTATTAACGTGCCTGGGTTTCCAACAATTGACTACAAGGAACGACGCAATTTTCACTGTTTCTCATCAACACGCACGTCCAACAATCAAAAGAAAACTGGGAAACAATACAAGGTACGTCAAACTCGTCACTCGTCAGACTATTTTTATGAATCCGCCATATTTCCAGGAATTTTTCTTCTGCTCTGCTCTATGTAACTTCAGTCGAAATGTTAGGAAACTATATAAATTCACTTTGATAAGGTAGGGTACAGAATTCAAAAGCTCTCGCCGGAATTCTAAGTGCATATAAAATTGTCCCATGGACGTATGAATTAAGGTTAAGGCTCATTTACACCTCTGTTCAAAAGTTCCTTCCTCTCACTCTGACCTGTTACAAGAGCATAAGTTTATCTCTTTCTAGAAACTTTCCGAGGAAAATATCTGGAGCATTTCTAGAATGGGATAAACCAAATGCCATTGTCACATGTTAGAGTGAGAGGAAGAGTGTTTTCCAGGGTTGCACAGTTACGCGTAACTTGAGGTTTTCGACATATAATACGTTTTTGACGTAATATACGTCAAAAACCGTAGAAAACTCAGTAACTTACGTTTCCAAGATAGCGAGACTGTTGACATGGAATTATAACCTCACTTTTTCAACAGATTTGTTCTTTTGACTGCATTTCATGCAATTAAAACTGAATAAAAGTAAACCTTATGCCTTGAAAAATTTAAAAATAATTAACATTAAACTGTAAAATGATTTTTTCTGATTTGTAAACTTTGTAGGTAGCGGTAAATCCTGATCTACGTAAAAAACAAAGTACATAAAGTAAATAAGATAACAAAGTCAAACTAATTATTTTCTTTGGTCACTAAGAGACTTTCTTTAAATAACCAATTTGTTTTAAAAATATGTTATTGTTGTTATCATAACAAAATTTAAGTTAGGTTATGTGTACACGCTGTATGACGCATGCACCCTGCACGTTTTCATGGGATGTAATATACGTCGTGCTCGCGTAGAAAACAAGGGACGTAATATACGTAGTAATATACGCGTAAAAAACCACATATATTACGACGCGTATTATACGTTCGCAACCCTGGTGTTTTCCCAACAGATGTGTAAAAGAGCCTTTAGCCGCCATGTGCTGGCAGCGGCTACTGATCCCCCCCACTCCGAATAGGGTACAGTAGGATCTGTACCATTTCAACTTGTACCATTTCAAGTTCCCCTCATCTGTTACCCCCACACAAGTCGCTACCATACACTATGGTAGTTTGACGCTTGCGCAGATAGTTTACACGCACATATGTATAATACGTGTATGCGCAAATGCCTACTTCGCAACTTCATATTTTCCTCCGAGCGAACTGTATTATTTCGAGATTCACCCCGAAATCCTGAAATGGTACAGGTCCAACTATACAGTCGTACTTCCACGATTCATAATTTTGGGGGAAGTCATGAAAACATTAAGGTAGCTCGAAGGCGAAATTGGAAGTTGCGCAGCAGGCATTTGCGCATACACGTATGTATTTATGTGTGCGTGGAAACTATCTGTGCAAACGCCTTCTCGTGAGTAGGGGCAAATGATCAAGGCTATCTGAGGAGAATATGAAATCGTGGAGTACGAAATAGTAGAGGTTCGACTGAATTTGTGGGCAAACTCGTATGTGAACATTGCATAAAATTTTAAACAATACAGATTTTCGCGCGCAAAATTTCGAAATCTACATTCAACCTCCTTTGGTAAAACAGTATTCTGTTTTATTCGATAGTTTCTAACCTCAAAAGCACGTGTCTTATGTGCGTGATTTGTGTCTTTATTTTGAATTATCAAAAATTAGGTTGTAAGTTGTAAACATGCGCAGAAATTCAAGGAGGGAAAGCGGGAACGGCCATGAATGAAAAATCGATTGTTATAATTGGGGATCAGATTCGGGGTGAGAAATAATGCACGCGAGCACGAATAAGTACCGTCAAGGTTAGAAGACTTTTTGAAATTTCTATTTAATAGTTTAAAAAGTGATATGTCTGTGCCTATTCTCCGTGTTTGTCCGCAATTACCAGCGGTGATGGCCTTCGGAAATCCTCTGCTGGATATCATCGTACGAGTCAACGGAAATGACCTTTTGCACAGATATAACCTTAAAATTGATGGGCAAACGGAGCTTTCGGCGGAGGAGACACAACAACTTCTCCAGGATCTACCCCAAGAGTTAATGCCTGTACTTACTGGAAGGCACTTGGTATTTGCACCGCTATTTTCATTTAGCTAAAAACTATTTTTTTTTTAGTTATAAAACCATCGTTCGCTGATTTTAATTTTCAAATTCAAAGTTTTAGCGAATTTGAAATTTTAGTGCTGCCTTGAGGAGTTTTCGAAAAGTTTTTGGGTATGCTATTTTGAATTTCAGCTTTGACTTTCGTCCAGGGAATTATTTTGGTTTATAATTCGTATTTTCTGGGGGAAAAAATACATTTCCTCCATTTCAAAGAGAGTTACTAATAATTCGTGCCTTACGAAGAAATAGAAAATAACTCACCTATCTTTCTATCAATAGGGGACGAAATATTTTACGAAGATGGAGAGAATTCGTAATGGGGTTTTAGAACTTTTAGTCCATCTTAGATACAATTACCGTCAAAAATAATTCACAACCCGTTTATAATCCACTGTTATATATGTATGTTATTAGAAAAATAAGAGCTATTTTCTACTTAAATTATTAATTGAAGGTAATTCCCTGCTTTTTTCTACTTCTTAAATTATTAATTGAAGGCAATTCTCTGTTTTTTCTACTTCTTAAATTATGAATTGAAGGCAATTCCCTGTTTTTTCTTCTTCTCAAATTATTAATTGAAGGCAATTCTCTGTTTTTTCTACTTTTCAAATTATTAATTGAAGGCAATTCCCTGTTTTTATGAAGAGAAAAGATGAGGAATTAAAGGCAGAATGTATCTTGGAATTATTCAAAATATTAAGCAAATGATGTTTCTGCTCCTGAAAATAAATAAAGCGGTGCAAATGTTAAGATTGGCTTTGATTTTTTAACTCCTTTTTTTCATCACTGATATTAAGGTTCTTTATATATTTTTTTTAGATTAGAACAGATAGTAAGTCCAGGAGGATGTGCCCAAAACACCATGAGAATTTTGCAGTGGCTGTGTGGTGGACCAAATGAACCTCACGTTGGAGTTTTTTATGGAGGACTTGGAAAAGACCCGAGGGGAGCAACTCTAGAAAAACTTGTTCGTGCTGCTGGCGTCGACGTTCAGTAATAAAACAATTTAATTACTTCTTAATTGCAAATATTTAAATTAAAAACCCCCTTTTTGGCCTTTAATTGAAGACATGAGAATGACAACTCGGTAAAGACCATTTGAAGTTGGCCCCTAAATTAGGTTATCTTAACGATTAATTTGACGCACTATTGCGTCAATGCCATCGAAGGGGTTGAGAAAATACTTTAAGATACTTACTTGAAATTTGTTATTTTAATCTTCCAAAGTATATAATCTTAAATAAATTGTGATGTCAAATTAATTAATATGGAATATAAATAAACTTATTTGTTCACGTGCAACCGTCATTTAATGCTCTTGACTTAACCTAGAAGATTTAACAATTTTACCGTGAAAATCTGAGAATCTTTTTATTGTGTAAAAAGAAAGCTTATATGATTTGAAGAGTGTAAGGTTCCTTGAGTCTGATTTTGTAAATTTTTAATTATATATATACTTTATGAGCGCAGTAATTTTTTTTCCATTACAAGAAACACATTTTGCAATTTTTTGCTTTGTTGTGTTACAGGATGTTTAGAACGAACGTCATGAATTAAAATAAATCTTTGCATTTTGCGGCAAATATGAATATGTTAAGTTTTATTCGACCGGGAAAATTGAAAAACTTGACCGGGAAAAACCGGAAAATGACCGGGAATTTTAAATCGTCCGCAGAATCGCGGACGATTAATAATCAATAAATTATTAAATTGAAATTGATAATTAATAAATTATTATAATAAAATTAAAAATTCAGAAATTATAACTATTATATTAATAACAGAAAAATTAAAGTTTTAAACTAGGAATATTTATTTGATCTTTATAAATTCTTCCTTTTAGAAAATTTAGAACCGTAATCTTAATTATTCTTAATTAGAAGTTTTATTGTAGAAAGTGAATTCTTGTTGAGTGCTTTTATTTACTAATAGAATTAAATTTCTCCTTACCTTTCTTGACTTCAGTTATGCTCTGCATCCTACTCTTTCAACTGGATTTTCGGTAAACATAGTATCGGATATGTCATGGCGAAGTCTCGTTGCAAATTTAGGCGCAGCTGGAGTTTACTCTCTCTACAATCTTCATAATTCTGTTTTACCTTTAGAAACAGTAAAAATTATTTATATCGAAGGATTCTTCATAACACACAGCCTAGACGTTGCCAAAGAAGTCTGCAAATTGGTCCACGGAAAGGATATTATTATAGCCTTTAATTTGTGTGGCGAATACATTTTTACAGTAAGTCTTTTTACTGTAAAGTTTCAGTTTTAATATTACACTCATCGCGCATAATAAAGCCCCGCGTAATAGGGCCGGCTTCAAGGTTCTTCACACTCGACTGCTTCTGTCGCTCGTCGCTTTAAATACGGTTCAAACTGGATTTTAATCGTACCCGTTATAGTGCCGTCTGCCCCCGAGGCCGGCCTTATTACGAGCGATGAGTGTAAGTCTACTAAGAAATAATATTTCTATTCTTATATTTCTATAAGAATAGAATTATTCTTATATTTCTATTCTATTCTTTTCTTTTGTAAATTAACACGAGAACAATTTACTTATTAATAAAGGAATCCGAATTTTTTAACAGGAGCATTTTCCAGCGATAATCGAAATGGTGGGAATGGCGAAAATAGTTTTTGGAAATGCGGACGAAATGACTGCGCTCGCACGATTCTTGAACATTAACTACGACCATGTTACAAATATACCGTTTCTTTTGAATAGTGTGAACAGAATTACTGTTAGCATTTCAAATTCAGAATCCAAGGATTGGCTATCGACCGATGGAATATTTGTGATGACTCAGGGTGGAGAAGGTCCTGCGATTGCTGTTTGGGGTCAGGGACAATCTGTTCAGGTAATTTTTATATTTTATGCTGCACAAAGAACCCATTCAAAAGAAAGCTTACAGCCAAAACATAAAAAAAAAAACAGTTTAATAATAAATTTAAGGGCCTTCAATTGAAAGAAATTCAATATTAAAAGTATTCCAACATTCAAGACGGAATTTTTTAGATGAGAAACATATAATTTTCCGATTAAAAAAAACTAATACCTTCTCATATGATGATGAGAATGTGAAAATATTTTGAAAATTTAATCTTTCTCTTATCCTAAATTGAAATTAGACCAATTTTTTATTCAGGTTCAGCCTATTGTTCCTAAAGCTCCAATTGTCGACACAACGGGCGCTGGTGATTCTCTCGTTGCTGGATTCCTCGCTGGAATTTTGGCTCGAAAAGATCCGAAAACTTGTTTGGAATGGGGATGCAAAATGGCATCTTTGATAATAACGAGGGTAGGCGTCACGGTGCCAAATGGAATCCAGCCAGACTTTTTACAGTAACTAATATAGTTAATTCATTAATTTATCTACATAGCATAAAAACAATAATTGATCCTCGCGCTTCAAGGAATCCTTATTTGGGAAAGATTGGAAATTTTACTGCAGATCTGACTTAGTACAAAATAGATGTATTATTTTCCTGTTATCCTAATGTCTGTGGGTTTAAGAGTTGTAAATTATAGTTTCCGTAAGTAAATAATTATAGCCGAAACTGAACGATACAGTTTCGATTAAATACCTCGTGATAATCACCAGGAATTGGAACCAAAAAAAAAAAGTAGAAAAGTAATTAAAAATAGAGAGAGAACTTACTAAAAAAAATTATGGAGTGATGTTTAAAAATAAAATTCGTGTTGGTAACTAAATTAGAGCTGAATTTAAAATTTTCATTCAATTTAAATTTACCTAAGATTTTTTAGGTTTTAGTCTTTTGTGGTTTTGTTTTTTAGTCTTTTTAGTCTTCATTTTCGGTTCCTGGTGAGATGTACAAAAAGTAATTGTAAAAAGACAGAATACTATTTTCTCTATTGAACTTTAGAGTCGGGAATAATTTTCGTGCTTTAGATAAACTTTACAAATCGATGTTGAATTACTTAAGTAGCCGAATTGATGTGAATACTTCGAACGGGATAATTTATTATAAATCATTGTGAGATGTTCTCGAATTACTTAGGCGATACAGTTTCATCTTGCATTAACTTTATATATTTTTTTAAGTCATATACCTGAAACCAAAGTGAAATAAATAGGTACTTAAAAAATAGTTTTCCAGCCGAGTATTTTTGGACTCATCACTTTTTAAATTTAACATGATTGAATGCCAAACGACTCAAAAATAGAATGAGATTTATACAAGAACTGCTCTATCAATTCGAAATCGATATTTTAAATAAAAGATATTTATTTTCACGATTTAGAAGTCAGAAGTTATGAAATCTTTTTTTTAGAGAAATATTAATTTCTGATAGGAATTTTTTATGTAATTATTATCGTATTGTATATTGTGAATAGCGGTGCTCAGAACAAAAGGATTTTCGACACATGTAAATGTTACGTAATTTATTAATCGTGGTTGTAAGGGTTGTATGCTGAGTGGAGATCTGATTATAAATATTACTTCCGAAAGGCAAATTGCAAGAGTGTATGATATTTTAAATAAATGATATCAGAATTCGAAGTTTCATCAACTTTTTCCATTTTAATATTGAATATTTAGCTTTGAGGAGTGTTTAAAAGTTGCGATTTGCAATTTGCTCCTTCCAATTTTGTCGAAATTTTCTTGGACTTGAGAAAAAGGTCTTCAAAGTCGATTTTCAGGCCCTTCCAGTGGTCAAAACGACTCTTTGAAATAAAAAAATTAGAGTTGAAGTGGTAAAAGTATGTGTGAGAGAAAATACTTAAATACTGAAGACATTGTGGACCAAATAATTAAAAACCCTAGTACAAAGTCTCTCTTTTCTATAGATTTTTTATGAAGAGAAAAGACCAGGTGGATTTAAATGCAGAATATATTTTGAAATTATAGTTGTGAATAGTGAAATGTAAGACAATTTTATTACCTTAGTATATTTTGTACGATGTAAATAAGTTTTCATATAAAGTTTGTTTATATGAACAAACGAGAACAAACTCATATAGAGTTTGTTCTCAAGTTTTGAAACTGAACTTGAAAAGTTCAGCGAAAAATTTAATTATTATTCACATTATTTTATTATTTTTTTACTATCCAGTAAATTCTTTAGTTTTAAAACACAAAAGTTTGATTAGTTTTTGAGAAAAAATTCAGAAAGGTGAACAAATTTCAATTTCTTAGTTTTGCATTTTTTTTTTGTTCTTTTGATCTCTAAAAAAGTAATTGAAGAAACAAAATTGTTTTAGAAATGTATTGATTACGTTTTTAACATTAGAAACTATATTTAGCACGATTTTGAATAATATCTAATTTCAATATCAATTTTTATTTTAACACCTTATTGTGTCAATTATTATTTTTCAATTTAATTAATTAAAAAAATATTTGTCTTAGTTGGAAAAGCGGAAACTGAACTTTGAATTTTTGCGCGCTCTTGCAAATGGATATCTCGAAATTCGATTATTTTTTTACAGTTGGACCATAGATAGTTTACACCCACGCATAGATACATACGTGTGTGCGCAAATGCCTGCTGCGCAACTTCCAATTACCCCTCCGGACTACCTCCATCAAGTAATAACTCCCCCCGTAATTATGTCATGATGGAGGTCCAACTGTATTGTAAGTTTTATCCTTTTCTTCCCTATAGCGCCATCTTTGTCTAGAAAAAGATAGCGCTATAGAGAAGAAAAGGATAAAAATTAAATTACCGAAATTTTCGAACTCCAGATCTCCACCATTTCAAGATCCCCGCAGTCTTGATCGTTTACTCCGATTCTCGAGAAGGCGTTTGTGCAGATAGTTTACACCCACACATAGATACATAAGTGTGTGCGCAAATGCCTGCTGCGCAGCTTCCAATTTCCCCTCTGAGCTATCGCCATCTTTTCATACTCCCCCCGAAATTATGAAATGGTGGAGATCCGACCGTATTTTTGTTTGATATCCTATGGCAGGAATTTTCGATTGATCGAAAATGCTATAGTGCGTGTCAGATTCTTACAGCAACGAATTTGCGTTTTATAGAAGATGGGCATGCGAGTATTGAAACCATCCTATGACGTCACAAATGTAAGCAAAGAATGCCTAATAGATGGCGAACCCTGTAACTTTTGAATTTAAAAAAAAAATAAATAAATAAAGAGAATAATTCAAAAGTGTGTAAATAATTAATTATGGTATAAAGAGTTAAATGAATAATTATTATAAGTGTCATTGGTTTGTAACGAAGGGCGCATAGAAAAGATGTGAAAAAATAAATATGTACTTTATTATGTAAATTTTAAATAAGGTTATAATAAATAAAGAAAGGAAAATTTGTTACATAACCTAAAAGTGTCAATAAAGTGGCTCAGTAGTAAATTACTACTGAGCCAGACGAGCGGATTTATCCGTTTTTTACGGATTTTCCAGCTTGAGGGAGATTTGAAACGGATTTTGTACGGATTT
>JBAGKK010351211.1:0-19084 GCA_037177015.1 Euceroptres primus
CAGGGGGTGATCTTAAATTGGCCTTTTGGGCCAATTTTCTGAGGTCGATTTTCCTCCGAAATTGCCGGCCCTCTAAAAGTTAAGTATATATTGATAGTCATGACCCAGAAAGTTCTGTTTTAGACTAAATTAAGGTGTTTCTATTGGATTCCAAATAGTTACTGATTATTCTTAAGTTTTGAAAGCATTATATAGAGGTATATATTTGAGGTTAAGTTAAAAGGTTAGGCACACAATTTACCGGGGATACTGATGCAATACGTTGTCATACTTGGAGGTTAGCAGCCATGAAAAGTTAAGTGCGCATGCGCGCACTTGTGAGATCGCTTGTAACTTGTATGAGATATTACTTGTAATTACAAGTGGACTTAACAATCTTGTGAAACACGAAATACAAGTGCTTGTAATTACAAGCTAGTAACTTACTAACTTGTAACTTGTAGACTTGTAATTTTTATGAAATAGACCCCTGGACTTTCGGCCAGGGGAGAGGAAAACTGCAGAAAACCTTTCCCGAGTACAGCCGGTTTATCGACAGTTGAATTTTAATGTAGACATTGATATTATCGACTGTATACACACACCCTTGGCGTCAAACCTTCCGCTTGACATGTCTCCATCGCAGTGAAAAACCCCCGGCTATGAGATCCGCTTAGGATACTGCCCGCTTTGTGTCTACGGTACTTGCGAAACTCCGCTGAGCTCCGAGCTCAGCTTTCTCGTCCCCTTGGACCCCTCACCGTCGGCAAAAATTCTTGGAACCCATATATCGGAGGTACACAAAGTGGAAGAGCAGTGTATATTTCAAAAATCTTTTTGCATATCTAAACTACTAAGGCTTCAAAGTCCTTTGCCAAGAACTTGGTTTATAGATGCCATTTCTGTGTGCGATAGTGGTTGCAACATAAGTCCTGGTACAGGTGGACTCATTTCCAAGTCACGCAGTTCATTGACTTTTACTTTCAGATCGCTTCTTAATTTATTAATTTCTATATCACATTGGTGCTGGTCTGTAATAGTTACGAGAAAATGAAATTTAAATAGAGTAAAACTGACGACTACCAAAAAATTTCTCTACTTATTTTAATCAAGCAAAGAAAAAAAATTCCTCGAAATCATTATCTTTACGTTGGAGTGATTTTCTAATTAAGTGCACGAACCTTTTACCAGCAATTCTTCAGCATCTTTTGCAGACATTTTTATCAGTATTGGTCCAACTGTTAACCAAGCTTTATCGTGCTTTTGTTTCTGCAGAGCTCTCATCCCAACTCTGTCGTCATTTCTCCTCATATCCAAAGCCACGATTTCTTGTCTGTCAGTGAGGATCTCTGCAGCTTTTTGTTCGACTTGTTCGAGGTGCTTTAACAGTTTCTTCTGTTCGTTCATCTGGAAAGGAAGAAAAATTATTAAAACCAAGTTACTTTACATAATTTCTTGTCGCATTTTAAAGAAACAATAAAAAGCAATTAAAGTAGAGAATAAAAACATCTTCCCTAAATTATATTAATAAAATATTAATACACAAGAATAATCATTTTTTTAAAGATATTTTTTCATCGATTTAAAATTTCACATACTCTTAATTATTTCGAATGGAAATTTTTCTAAATTAAGACAAAGCTTTACGAAGAGCTTTCTCCCTTCTGGCTTCTTTCTTGAGATGACTTTCTCGTTCCCATCTCTTCAAAGTCTTCTCATTAGGTAACCTCCTCGTTTTTACAGCCTTGTAATCTCCAGGTTCAAAATGAGTCACCTTTGCAGTACTTCTCTTTTCAAGACCCAAGCCCTTTCGGTCCTGTTTTAGAGTAGTTTTAACAGGATACTTTCTGCCTTCACCAGATGGACCCAGACCATGTTCTTCATTCCATCCTGAATTTATAAGCATTTGGTATCCTTTGCTTCCCTTGGGAACTATGTAGTGAGCTTGTGGTACCTTTGGTTTTGTATTAAAAATGTGGACAATCGAAGATTCGTGTTCCATTATAGTCATATCTTTATATTCCGCGTCGCATACGCTGCAGTAAAAATTCTTCCTCTCGCTAGAACTTGTATTTTCTGAACAATTTTTAGTAGGCGATTCGTCCGAATTGTGGAGTCTACCATTATTTTCAACTCTTCTTCCCAAGAGCTCTGCTAAGTTTGTGAATTTATTTTTAGCTGCCAATAGTTCTGCTGTTAGTCCTGATTTATCCCTAATTTGCCTTTTCGCTCCGAGCTTCAAAAGAAAATCTACGATGTCCAAATTTCCAACAAATGCAGCAGACATTAGGGGTGTCCAGCCAAATCCATCGGTCAAATTCACATTGCCAGCGTGCAAATTAGTCTTCAAAAATTCCATATCTTTCTGCTCAATTGCTTTGAAAACCGAATTTACAGTCACATTTCTATCTGAGCTTTGTTTAGTAGTGCTTGCTCGTAATTTTCTCCCATTTCCACGCTTGACAACTTCTTTTCCTGCTTGATGCTTTTGATCAGTATTCTGACTACGGAAGTCCTGACTAATGGCTTCATCGTAGGCAATTTTGGCTTCTAAGCCTTTGAAACCGAGTTCATTATTAACTTTTTTGGTTGGAGTTTCTTCTTCGCAACAATTGCCTTCCTTAACGAAAATCTTTAAAGGAAGATCCATCCCTGTTATGTTACTTGGATTCAAAGACATTTTTTTGCGAACAAAATGAGAAAACTGCAAACGTTCCAAGTACGCAAGTTCTTATTGAACTGTCAAGATTAGTTCTTAAAGTTTTTAAAAGTTGCTTTATGTCATACAGATGTTTTTGAGAATGTTATCTAAGAAGGCATTTATACGACAAAAGATAAGATTTCTTTCTTATTTATCTTTCTTTGTGCAGTGTCTATTTTTAAAGGTTATGAACACATCAACTTTTTTAGACTTCCGTAAAAAAAGTTTTTTAAAGATTAAAATATCACCTTTGGAATGTGTTTGTTTGAAGGATTTTCTCTGCGTTTATTTAGCAGCTTCTGCCTCAAAAAAGTTGCAAACTTTCGAAAAAACTTTGAGGACAAACAGGGCAAATTTCCGAGTCACTGCAGCCAGGATTGCATACGTAATATACCTTAGGTAATTTACGTAGTTTCTTACATGTAAATCACGTACGTAATTTACGTCCCTAGTTTTTTCACATGTATAGTTGGACCTCCACCATTTCATATCAGATCTCCTTTTTCTTCTCATAGTGGTCCTGTAGAACAAAAAAGGAGATCCGATATTAAATGGTGGAGGTCCGACTGTATATTCGTTTTGAAGATGGCTACAGCGCTTATATAGAAAAACAACATAATGTAATTCTTTAATGCACTGAAAACACTGACTTGCTTGACAGCTTCTTAATTCATTAAAAAATAATTAGGCGTGGCAGGCCCAGAAGTTCCTTCTGGGAGAGGTTAAATATTATTTTAAAGAGGGAAAATGGCAAAAATGTTGCTTTTTGTCCCGGGTGTAATCGAGTGTTATCAAATACGGCTGAAGAGAGGTTAAGGAATCTTAGGTATATAAAGTTCATGATTGCTAAGCTTTGAATGTTTTAATGAATAGAACTATTATTTTATACTTTATAAAGGTTTAAAAAAAACTTTCTTAAAAGGAAAAGATGCGTTTTAGTAGAAGAAATAGAAGACCACTCATTTTTAAAATATTATAAAAAATAATTCACTTAATCTCGCACTTAATGCATTCCGGAATAAGTGAAGTTATAAATATTATGTTTCTTTCCCTCACCGACTTTTCAAGTCCGACATTTTTTACGTTTTTTATATTTTTACGTGTACAGTCGGTTTTCCACCATTTCATATCGGATCTCCTTTTTCGTCCTACAGGACCACTATGAAAGAAAAAGGAGATCCGATATGAAATGGTAGAGGTCCGACTGTAATACGTATAAAAGTTCGAGTTACGCGTAATGGGCTTTTCATATCTGAAGGTTCCGTCCCATGTGGGCTGAAAACGGTGGCGTAAAGATGAAACTCATGAGAGTAAAAGAGACAGATAGATCTATTTGTCTCTTTCACTCTCATGATTTTCTGCTTTACGCCGACGTTTTCTGTCCACATGGGACGGCACCTTAATCGCGCCGGCAGAAAGCCCACAAGAGCGTAAAGGACAGATTGTTCTCCATCTCTTTCATTCTTGTGGGCTTTCTGCCAGCTCGTGCTGGCACGATGAGGTATAAAAAGCCCATAATCGTGCAACCCTGACTGCAGCAGACGCACTTTTGACCACTTTTGACTTGTCATCTTTTTCATTACAAATAGTTTGGTTCAGTCGGACCTGGTTAGTTTCTACTTTTTGGGGGGAGTGGTTTAAAAGAACCAGGTTGGCGCAGTAGGCATTTGCGCACACACGTATCTGTACATGTGTACGAGTAAACTAGTTGCGCAAGCGCCTTCTCCTTATACGCATGAGAGTCGGGGCAAACGATCAGGCCTGATCGCGGAGAAGTTGCTATTCTGGTTACAATTTCCAGGTCCGACTGAATGTTATACAGTCGGACCTCCACCATTTTAACTTTTCGGGGAGAGTGGTCCTGAGCGTTTGCCCCTGTTCTTGGGAAGGTGTTTGCGCAGATAGTTTACACGCACCATGTACACATACGTGCATGTCAAATGCCTATTTTTCTACAGTCAGACCTCTACCATGTCATAATTTCAGGGGTAGTTATGAAATGATGGAGGTAGCTCGGAGTAAAAATTGGAAGTTACGCAATAGGCATTTGCGCACACACGTATGCATCCATGTGTGGGTGTAAACTATCTGGGCAAACGCCGACTCGAGAGTAGGTACAAACAATCAAGACTAGTGTGGAGAACTTGAAATGGTGGAATATGATATGGTGGAGATCCGACTGTAAATCATTATTCTCTCCGAGCGAACTCCATCTTTTGACACTTACCCGGAAAATATGAAATGGCGGAGGTCCGAATGTAAAATTTAATTATTGCACGCGCATGTGCAGACAGCAGACTTCTTTTGAAATTATCCTTGATCGCGTGTGGTGTGACGAGATTTTTCACCTTTTTTCAAGAGATTCTAATGAAAAAGCGGTAATGAAACGCTTTAGGAATTTATCAGTTCACACAAAAATATTTCTTGGATGGTAGGTATGTAGTTTTTGCCATAGCTTTATTTGAATTCACTCCGTTTTTTTACTAAAATTGTGCTGATATGTTTCCTATTTCTTAACCTCAAAATCCATTTCCTCTTTAATTTTTCCTTATCATTATTCAAAGAATACATTCTTTTCTCATAAATTTGAGTTAAATATACAGATAAAACTTGATATTTTTAATCTTTGGTTGAACAGTGAAATGACATTATATAAAAGGTTATATATAGGTAGCAGTTTAGAGGTTAGTATGCAATTTAGTTTAGTTGAAATTTAAAAAAACCATTGGACAATGAAATCGATTCTTGCAGTATGAGTATTTTCATAAAGAAGTGCACTTTATTCTAAAATTTTATTCCATCTGTAGTTTTTAATAATGATTAGGTAATTCATCAAATTAATGGAAATTTTTGTACAAGAGTCCGCACAGCAGCTTTTGATTTAGAATTTCGTTATATTAATTTTGGTATTGATTTCAATTGAAATTATGCATTTTCGGCTGAAGATTTTCATATGTTTTTAAATGTTTTGGTTTAAACCGGCGTACTATTCGTACTTTGCATGTATTTAATTATTATTATTCTATTATTACACTCATCGCTGGAAATGAGGCCGCTGTAAACAAGGCCGGCTTCATGGTCGTTCACGCTTCACTGATTCTGTCCTCCCCTGAGCGTCCCTTGACGGGCGACTCTGAAGGCTATCGCTCGAACAGTCAGGGCCGCCAGAAGTTTTTACTGCGCATTTACTTTTGTACGTTCAGAGACTATATACGCGGTCCTGAATGTTGACATAAGAGTGCTCGCTCGTCGCTTTAAATCCGGTTCAAACTGGTTTTTAATAGCATCGACTTTAAGGCCGTCTACCCTCGAGCCCGGCCTTATTTCAAGCGATGAGTATTTATTTACTAAAATTTCCTGAAACTGAAAGTAAAAAGCACTTACCAGAAAAATTTCACTATTTTCAGGAGCCTTGCTGTCTGCGGAGGACTGTATGGTTTTATTTTATCAAAGAGGTATATTGTATCTCGGCGATATGAGAATATGAAATCAAGAGAACGAGTGAGAAACGCACTGGTTGACGACGTGCCGACTGAAATACCAGAAAAGCGCTTGTCGTGGTAAATAAATAGTTCATCAAAATGACAGCGTTACCGCAGCTAGATGAAGAGAAGTTCAAATTGGTACAGGAGTTGGAAATTGAAATGATGTCGGATATGTATAATCGGATGACATCAGCTTGTCACAAAAAATGTATTCCTCCAAAATACAGAGAACCAGATCTTGGCAAAGGTGAGTCGGTATGTCTGGATCGATGCATCGCCAAATACTTTGAAGTACACGACAAAATTGGCAAGAAACTCACCCAAATTACTATGCAAGATGAAAACGCTGTGAAGGGTAGTGTGGCTGAACAACCAAAACCACCTAGTTAAGTTTAATTCAAAGTTATATAATTAGGAAGATCAAAGTGGGTCGAAATTCACGACATGCATTTAGCAGTTTATTAGTATAATTTCCATTTATTCAGCAATCAAGCTGTAATTACATGTCTTGTAGATTATGATTTGCAAATACACCATTTTTAGAGATCTGTGATGTGCACAGAATATTGAAAATACTGTCCAAATGTTACACTCTGTAATTATATGTTGTGAATAAATCGGAATCAAATGAGTTTTTTGTGCAATCCTTGACTTGAATTTATATCCCTATCATTTTTCACATATCTTGTGATTAATTAATTTTTTCTAAATATATATGAGCAAAGTACATCGGGGCATAATTTAGGAAAGTTTCAAAATTTTAAACATCTTCATTTAGAAATTATAAATAAAAATGTTTGAAAAATGTCAGGTGACGCCATGTTCCCAACTACAAATTTAAAATAGAAAATTGCTTTTTTTTATCAGACCAGACATTCATGTATCTCAAAGAATCATTTCATGAATTGACAAAATCAATGCAAACAATGACTCTGACACGACATGCAAATCTCCCAACCTCAAGTTTCTGGCTCTTTAGAGGCAACGCACTCAAACGAGACAAGAGGGAGAGAAGAAACAAATTGCTAAATATAAAAAATATTTTTAAAAATAATTTGGGCTTATGAAAATCGATTGAAATTAGTTGAAAAATATGATTCTAGAGTGAAAAGTTGAATATTTTACAGTTAAAGATGCGAAAAATCACTCCAAAGTCTGTCCCCAAATTTTGTGTCAGGTTTTACGATTTTTCTATTTTAAGATAAAACTCGAAGATCGTGATTCAAACTATTCAAAATACGACATAGATTTGTTAATTTTAGACTTACGACCCAAACAGTCTACAGAATTTTAGAAAGATTCTGAAAACAGTCTAGAAGATTCTTTAAGACCATTAGAGTCTTTTGTAGACTTAAAAGGGTTCTAAAGGATTCTGCAGAATTCTGGAAATTCTAATGCAGTTTAGAATAATGTGCTTGAAGTTCTAAACGAAATTTTTATTTGATTTCGTTTTAAACTCAAATTTGTTCTAAAATATTGGTTTATTAATATAGATACTAATGTAATGATAAAAAAGCTCATGACATTTCTCTTTATTTTCTAGATTGAACGATATTTCAAAATAAATTTTAGTTAAGAAAAGAAGGTAACGACCTTCTTTTCTTGACTAAAATTTATTTTGAAATATTTGAAACATTTGAAGATTCAAAACTTCAGGTACATTTCAGAATATTCTTGAGGATTGTGGAAAATTTTAGAAGATTGCGGAAGAATTAAGAAGATTTAAAGCAATTTCAGAAGAGTCTGGAGCATTCTAGTATATTTTGTGAAGAATTTAAAGAATTTTTCAGAATTCTTTAAGAATAAAAAATTTTTTAAGATTGAAAAATTCTTTAAGATTGTATAAAGAATTCTTTAAGATTGAATAAGATTATTATGGGAGAATTCAGAAAATTCTAAAAGATTATGGAAGAATACAGCAGAATGTAAATTATTGTAGATTTTAAAACAGTCTAGAATATTTTGGAGAGTTTAAAAAAAAATTCAGATAAGTTTTGAAGGTTCTAAAGAATTGTAGAGAATTTCGGTAATTTTTTGTGGACTGAAGGATTCTAAAAGATTCTGTAGAAAATTCTAGAAGAAATTTCTCATAACTCTTGGAAAATTATTCGGAAGTTTGAATATAAAAAGAGAAAAATGGAAGAAAAAGGAATGAAACTCTTTAAAAAAGTGATTTCAGGAGATTTGGAGAATAATATGTAAATGGGGGAAAAGGGAACTGGCTGTGATCTCTAATTCTGTAATTATAATTATTGCGATATAATTATAATTTAATAAAAAAAAAATATTGCGATATAATTATAATTGTTTAATGAAAAAAAAATTCCTTGAATCTTTGAAGGTTTTCCCTGACCATTTTTAAATTCCCTAACTTTTCAGAATTCTCTGACTTGTGACAACCCTGATTTAAAGAAACTTACTAATTTAAATGTAAAGAGATAAGAACTGATAAGAATTCCAGGACTATGAGTGAAATTCAAGGACTTTCCCAGGTAAAAAAAATTCAAGGACTTCTCCAGGTTTTCAAGGATTTCCAGGACGTTAGACACCTTGATTTATTCTAATTAGGAAAAGAAATCGCAGTAATATATACACTCCTAGTAATTGGGACACTTATCCTATGAGTCATTTTCGTATAGAATTCATAACTATCACAAATATATTCCTTGATCTCTCTATTTCGTTTTTTCATGCTCTCTTGGGTTGGTCGTGTTTAAAAAAACATATTTTAGGCTGCATGGAATAATGATTTTTTTCGGAAATTTCGTGGTCTAATATGGTCAACTTTTTAGCAATCACCCATTAGAAGTTTTGAAAGGGGTAATAAACAAAAAGAAGAAAATAATGTCGAAAAATGTATTTTATTATTATACCAATGAATAACTTCATTGAAATTTTTCTCATGCATATCACCAATCAATTCCAAACACAGTTGGTCGAATTTTATTTTTAAAACCGCCCCTTATAGTAAATTCAATATGTAACACTCAGTTTTAACACTTTTAACACTCTGTAACAAAACTACAAATTGATACATATTGGGAAAAAATACCAGAAAGTATACGTTGATAACGTCAAAAAAAAAAGACCGAAATTGCCTGTACGAAAAAGTTTATTCTAGTAGTATTATAACATATCAAATTCGAAAAAAGAAAGTCAAAAAATTCATATCTTAATGATTGAATACTTCTTTTTTTGGTATTTGAATCGTTACGTATATACAGATTGTATTACCGCTGTACTTTTGAAGCAATTTAAGTGCGCTTCTTCTCACTAGAAAATCAACACATTACTTTTACACCCGCGAGTTGTGAATTAAACGGTATCATGTCAGCAGCTTTGTTACAACTTCGCGGTTATAATTTTTTTAAACCGTCGATTAGTTTCACCGTTTTTTAGCGGCTAATATTAAAGTGTGTTGGCCACCACCGGTCACTCTAATCACCGATTTTCCTTCCAATTGCTTTCCTTTTACTAATACAGGTGTTAACACATCCTCTTCTTCACCAGTCCCAAGTTGTCCATTTGTACCCATTCCCCAAGCGTATAATTCTCCTGAAACAAATATTTTGATTTTTAAAACATTTTTAAAAAGGTTTTGCAAACCTTTTTTTCATAACACCTACATTGAAAATTCGACTTTCAATGCCTGTACAGCGGGGCGAAAGTAGCAGTTTCAACCCTAGGATTGAAAGTAAAAAACAGCTGATAGAAACTGCTTAGCGACAGAGTAATTGCAGTTTCTGTCAGCTGTTTTTTTACTTAATTAATTAAATGTATATTATGTTTAATATACATTAAAAAATTTAATTGATATGTTGAGACCCAAATAACAGTTAAAACTTAGTTTCCTTTAAGCCTACGTGACAATCGACACTCGACTCGTAGATCTTGAAAAGGCAACGTCTATAATGTACATCACTCGCGATTCCTTTATAACGAATAAACACACATTACAAGTAATTCGTGTTCTACCAATTATTTAATGAGATCCTTCACATTAAATGTATAATGTAAGGAGTGTTCTAAGATACTCAATTAACGGATAAATTGAACAATCTAGAACCGCAGCGTATACCCTTAACAATATTTTTTTATTTTGAACGTTTAAAATCTCAATGAAATATTAAAATCAATAAATCATAGATTATTTTTGCGGGTTCTTATGGTTGGACCCCCTTTTTTGGGATTTATAAAGGAACATTTGATTGCATTTGTCCAAATTTGGTCGGTGGATTCTTGGGGTTTTTTCAAGAATTTTACAGATTAACTTGATTATTGGACGTTAAATAGGATTTTAAATTTGATTTTTATCTAATTTAAATTTCTTAAATTTTAAATCATAGATCATACCAGATGCGGTGACAGCAAAAGATTGAGAAGATCCTGCTCCAACGTCGACGCATTTTAAAGAATTCAAAGCCTGGACGGGCGTAAGGCTCGTCGCATCCGAACAATCAGCGCCCAGCCCTAGACGTCCATATTCTTTTCGCCCCATGACGAAAACTTGTCCGCTTTCGTCAAGTGCAATAGTATGGTGTTGTCCACCGCATATGTGGGTCCACTTTTTGCCATTGAATGTTTCCGAAAGGCGAGGATGGAACTGCATTTCTCCTCCAGCCAGTCCTGTAAAAATGCACATAAATTCTGATTACTGTCTAGTCTAGAGCGCTTATATCATTGCGTAAATTTCATGAAAAAATATAGTCGAGAAATATTTTTGAGTAACTATACTGCCGTCCAAACTAAAGAGTTAGGTAAGTGCTCTCTGAGTTGAACGGATATATTCAAGAAAAACCATTTTTGCTAAGAACTTTAGTATAGGAACACATTTTCATTAATGCAAGTACCCCTTTTTCATAAAACGCACACGCGGAGTTTTGATTTGGTACCAAGAATCGTGCTCGACCACTTCTGCCAGACAAAAGACCCGCCAAGTGCTTTGCATACATTCTTTCCTTGTATTTCGTGACGTATTCTACTTCTCTTACAAATTTCAGGCACCGCGAAGCACTTTCCATATATTTTTCTATTGAATTTGACCAATTTGCTCAATATTCGGAATTTTAAACATTCATTTTTCATTATAAATAATTAAAAATTATAATTTTAACCATGATAGTCAGACGCAGCTTACTCTCACGATTCCACTGATATAAAAAACTCATTTTTCGAAAAAATAGTCACTTAACTATGTTTTTCCGTTGTAGGGCAGTATACTCACCAGTTTGTTTGTAATTATTTAAACCAAATGCGTAGATTTCTCCACTGGGATAGCATCTAGCGAAAGTGCAGTATGTTGCAGCCCATATATCGTCGAATCCCAATTTCTTTCCTAATTTAAATTCAACTAACGCAGGCATAAGCAAATGCTCTACACCATGTCTGCTATTGTGTCTGTCTGCGCTTCTGGGTGATATTCTCCCTAATTGGCCCTGCTCTCCACATCCGCAGCTATAGATACGTCCGCGAATATCCAGTAAAACAAGGTGATCTGCACCTGACACTATTTTTACTATTTTCTTAGATGACATGATCTCCACTGGAAGTTTTTCGTTGCCTTTCACCGTCAGACCCATAGCACCGTGCGAATCCTACAAAACAGAGAAACACAAATTGCGGAAGAAAAAGTAACAAAGTAATTACTTTAGGTAATTTTTTATAAATAATAGATAAATTACCCTGAAAGATCCCCAAGCGAAAACACGACCATCCTCCAAGAGGGCAGCGGTATGAGAATCTCCGGCAGACACCTGGATGGCTTTACCAGGAAGATCAACAAACTTTGGTATAGTTTCAGAATCCTCCTCTGATGTGTCTCTACCTAGAGCCCCTTCATCGTTGCAGCCAAAAGTTAATACTTTTCCGTCCTTTGTCAAGCACACATTGTGCATGCCACCAGCCGCAATTGCCACAATGTCTTCAAATCCAGGAATAGCCGCTGGTCGTGCTTTTTCGAGGACATCCGCTCCCAAGCCAAGTTGCCCGACATCACCCTGTCCAAAGGCGAGGATGTATCCTCCGCCTTTGACAGATCGGAGATCTGGCGATACTGACAGCTCTGAAAAATTCGGAACTTAAAATTAAAAGTGTTTAAATTCGAAAAGAAAAGTAAATTATAAAGCATGATAATGATAATTATTGTGCGCTAGTAATTTAATTTTTGTTGTCCATCTAAAATATGAATTGGATCAGAATACATGTAACGGTCAAATGCTATGAAATCTCATTTGCATACGATTATAAAGGTATCTTGTATCATTTAGTGCAGAAAATGTAAGTTTATTATTAATTTACTAATAACTTTAAGTAACTGCAAATAAAATAATTGAAAGTTTACAATTACAATGTAAGTAATATAAATTCAATTAAATGCGAATTCATGTAGAATATCCTCATTTTCAGTCAGGAACGAGGTCACTCGGAATAAAACGAAATACGCTATCTTTATGAATTAAAAACTATTTCTTTTTTAATTTTACAAAAGCCAGAGCTTACCTTGTTTTTTAATTCGCTTCGGCGTTTTGATTTCTTTTACTGGAACACTGGCAAGTCGTTTTGCTCCTTTCCTCGGTGGCACTAAAATATTTTAAGGTTAGGTTGATATAATTCCTGATATCTCGTATGATACTCATTGCATTAAATGAAGCAAGATGTTACGAGTACTAGGTGTAGTACTTACTTATTATTTATAAAAACTGTTGAAAAATAACGAAAATTAACCAACTTAACACGTTGGCGCCAAATTAACCACACCGCTTGCTTTCGCTTGTGCAGTTGTGTACAAGCAGTTGCGGTTGTAGCCAACACGAATACACACCATTGCATCACTACACAGCACATGCAGTTAAATTCTTGGGAGGGCGGTAATGTCGGAACATCCGTTATTTATTGCTGTTCGGATTACAAAATTTTTGAGAACTGCGAACACTTTAAAAAAAAAAAATATTTATTCTCGCCCGAGGAAGTCAGCAAAAGGCTTTAGCTACTTGAAGGTTCATCATAATAGTTGATAATAGTTCTGTTTTGTTCGAAAACTTTCAAATAATTAACCGACGTAATACAGCTGCAAATCTCAGTGACCAATCAGAAGAGCCTAAATGATTCGCGCACACAAAATGCGTTGAATCGTCATTTCCGGTGTAAATTCCGAACTCCAAATTTAAAGAATGAGGTTAGAAATTTTTCCCGTTCGTTATTTAGTTATTTGATAGTTTTATTTATTCTTCAATAAACGTGAGACGAATTTTCAAATATTTTAAAGTGCTAATTAACTTTATAAAGTAATTGCAATAAATTTAAGGTGTCTGACTTCCATTTTTAGAAAAACTTATATTTTGGAAAGAAAAGATGAAGACCAAAGTATATTTTAATACGTAAATTAATAACAAATCATGCAAAAGTGTATTAATGGAAAATAATTTATTCATAAATAATACGACAAAAATATTGATCCAAACCTATTTTGAAATGAAGAAGCTGCGAAAAACACAAAATTGTCTAATTACGCTATTACAAAGTAAGCCATTAAAAGTTGTAAATGCGATCTGTAATCATAAATTAATCAGTAATTTATATATTTTCCTATTTCTCTGGTAGAAAAAATATTTACAAATTTAAGATTATTTTTCAACCACTAATAAAATTTTGTTTTTAGGTTAAACGAAAATTACAGTAATTGTTAAAATGCTTTAAGCAAAACTGACCGAATGTATTACCTGCAGCCACAATTTCCACCACCCTGTGGACCATTTTGTCCAGGATGTCGATTATGTTGTGATGTTGTCTTCTGTGATAAAATTTCTACACCAGAGAAAAATTTTAACGACTCTTCTACAAAAAGCTTGATTGATGTATTGGAAGATGTTAAAAGACGAACTGAATTTCTTCAACAGAAGCTTGACTCTTTTGAAAAAAACAGCACTGGAACTCAAGTTGAAAAATTTCCAGGACTACCTTCGATATTAGAAGCTTCTAATATCGATCTGGTAACTACAACGTCAATAGATTGTGAGATTATAATTTATTTAATTGTATAAAGATTTTAATTTAAATATTAGGGTGGGTCAAAAATAAATACTTCTGGAATTCGAAATCGCTACAATTTGTAAAAGTAGCGTATTGGAATCCTAAAAAAGTATAATTAATTTGGAATCGATCGTCTTGTAGCTTGCGAATGGTTACCCGCGCTCGAAAAAAAGGTTTCAAAAATTTCTTGTTTGCAGAGTTTTTAAATTTTCTTTAGTTTCAATTTTTCTTTACATACCTGGAGGTCAGAAAAGTCTTTTCAATTTTTTGCGGATTTCAATCAATCATTTTTCTCAGAGATAATTTCTATTTAATTTACCCCTATTTTCGGAAAATTTTTTTAAGGCGTTTGTAAATAGGAGAAGAATTTTTTGGGGTATTTGAAAATTTTCTAAAGACAAAAATGCACTAGGAAAAAAATCGCCAAGACCCAGGAATCAAAATTGGATTTTAAAAATTTTGATTTTGGTATTTAGAGAAATTATTTTTATAACTTGTGGTTTAAACATTTTTTTGAGCATGTGAGGGATTTTTAAACAGAAATACCCTAGAAAAAAATCCACAAGACTCATGAGCCGAAATTAGAATTACAGTAATTTTTAAAAAATTGGAATTTGGTATTTAATAGAATTATTTTTTTCACTTGTGATTTTAGAATTTTTTTGAGCATGTCTGGAATTTTTAAGCATAGAAATACACTGGAAAAAAATCGACAAGGTCAAAATGGGACAAGTATCAAAATGAGAAACAGGAATTTTTAAAAATGCTGAAGCGGCGTTTCTTTTTTTTAAATAATATTTTTATTTTGGCCTGAAGTGTCATTAGTAAGTTGACACAATGGATGAACATGTAGATTTTGCGAAAATTAATACTAGGGGAAGTTCAAAGTGCCTCTTATTCGGATTTGCAAGCAAACTCGATAAACGTTCTCTCCCCACGCAAGAAGAAGTTATAAAATATTTTCTTCTTGTGCGAAGCCGTTTGTGGAAGACTAAAAATAAAAATTTTCTGTCATTCCAATTTCGATTCCTGGGTCTTGTAGATTTTTTTAAACGTATTTCTATGTTTAAAAATTCCACACATGCTCGAAAAAATGTAAACATCACAAGTGTAGAAAATAATTCTATTAAATAAATTTCAAATTTTTAAAAATTCCTAATTCTAATTTCGACTCCTGGGTCTTGCGGATTTTTTTAAAGGATATTTCTATGTTTAAAAAGCCCACACGTGCTCAGAAAAATGTTTAAACTACAAGTTATAAAGATAATTTCATTAAATACCAAAATCGAAAATTTAAAAATTCCCTGTATTACCAATTTCGATTCCTGGGTCTTGGCGATTTTTTTCCTAGTGCATTTTTGGGACGGAAAAGTTTTCAAGTACCCCAAAAAATTATTCTCCTATTTACAAACGTGTTAAAAAAATTTCCGAAAACAGGGGTGAATTAAATAGGAATTATCTCTCAGTAGGCGATTGATTGAAATCCGCAAAAAATTGAGAAGACTTTTTTGACCTCCAGGTATGTAAAAAAAAATTGAAACTTAAGAAAATTTAAAAACTCTGCAAAGAATAAATTTTTTAAACCTTTTTTTGAGTGCGGGTAACCAAGATGCATGTCGATCGATTCCAAATTAATAATATTTTTTTAGGATCCCAATACGCTACCTTTCCGCGTTGTAGCGATTTCGAATTCCAGAAGTATTTATTTTCGACCCACCCTATTAAATATGTCTACTTAATTTCAACTACATATTTGAATTCTATATTTTTTCAGCTGAGAGTACCACAGTACAACATGATCAAAGGTGTAATTTACTCTATGATAAATTAATTTTACCTGAAGGCAGCAAATCATCAAATGACCCAATTGATCCCAAAGAGATAATGAAATTGTGCTTAACAATGATGAAGGAAATTAAGGAAGTTAAAGAGAAATTACAAAGTCCTAAAAGGGTTTGCAAAAATTGTCATTCAGGTCATTTGAACTCAGGAGAAAAATTGAAATCACTGATAAACGAGAACGATCATCAAGTCTCTAACTCGTCTACAAATTGTCCCAAGTGTAAAAGTAAGTACAAAAAACTAGTTTTATCTGAAGGTTCGCAGCTTTTTAATTAATTTTTTGGATTAAAAATATAATATTGATTGTAAAACTGAACTTAAATATAAATATAATTTTAGCTTTGAGTATAAGATATTAAATAACGTACAAGTAAATTTAATAATTAGTGAAAAAAATTGAAAGCTTCATTTCTTAGGAATTCTTAGTTGCCATCGAAATCCACAATATTCTTATTCAAGAGGAACTGCCTGTTATTTAAAAAATCGTAGAAATTTCTATCATCCTTCTGTTAACGAGCCACGTGCTTATCCTCGCAGACGCAATCCCAAACCTGAAGAAATTCAAAACACTTGGTGCTGCTGGCCATTTTTCTAATTATACACCTACCATTTTTTTTATTAACGTAAACATAGAGGCCACCTGTAAAGTAGAATCATCAATCCTAGTGAAATCTAGTTTTGAAATAAAAACACATATTTCAGATTACTGTCTTATTTATAATGTAAATGATCTACAACTTACAGTATACAATAATTACAGTCCTTCATTGGGAAGTTTTGTATTTCAGGTGAGAACTTCATATAATTTATACACATAGCGCAGGTGGTAAAATGCAAGCTGTGTGTTGACTTCGATACACTGACAGATTTTTAATAGTCTTTTTATTTTGGCAGTTTAAAACGCGAGATTCGCTTAAACAAATCCGAGTTCAGTCTAAAAGCGACAAAAGCTTCTTTTATATTATTCATTTTCAAACGTATAAAAAGGTACTCTTATATTTTTCCATCTTGAATTACATTCTGTGATTTTCATTAAATGGCGAGATACTTATAACTATTTTGATTATGCTGTTACAAGTTTTATAAACTTTCCTAAAGTTTTTGTAAATTTGTTACATGAATATGAAGTAAGTTTTACTTCAATATTAGTATCATATTTTATCGATATTTTTAATAAAACTCTCAAACATTCTTATGTAATTGGCACAAATTTTCTCATTGACAATAGATTAAATAATCAGTATTAAAAAATAGTCGAGTCAGTCTTTTCAAAACATTTGGAAGTCTTTAGTTCTGTAAATTATTATTTATTTATTGAACCCCTAATATTAAAGTTAATCTATTATTCTAATGATAGTTCTTCGAGATGGAAAAATGAGTTAGAAACAATTTTTGTAATTTTTGTCGCAATTGGACGGTACTCCCTGAAAATACAAATGCAATGACACGCCACGTCCGATACGTACATAATTATTTACAGAAGTATTTATACCATAGATACTTTGATTAACTATAACATTTGATTTCCTTCGTCAGGCTCTGACTATTTACATTTTCTCCTCGCATTAAATTGTCAATAAACTATTGATCGAACAATCATGAACTGTGTTCGTTTGACGAGTTAGAAAACATCTTAAAGAATTTTAAGTGACTAGAAAATCAGCAGATTCGAATTTCAAATTCATTCGCCAAACGCATATAATACACTCCTCAATCTTGTTTACAAACTGTGTATCTTAAACACGTTTCCATCATCGCGATCTTTCTCATGTTATCTACTAGCTTTGTACTTTTATAAATTACACTGGCATTTTGATCAAAGGATCAATACAAATTTTTAACGACAAAAAATCCTTGATTCATCAACACATTGATCTTACAAAATCTTAGATTCTAAGTTTCGATTCTCAAATTTGATCATTTTTTGCTTTTGATATCGAAGAAATTCTACGTCTACTTCGAGCTTTTTAATTTTGTCTTTTATCTTTGAAAACAGAAAGTTTATAAATAGAATTTTAGTCGCATTATATGTGGAACGAAAAATTATTCAAAATTCAGATTTAGAATATTATTTCGAGTACGTATTCAGTATAAAGTTTTCCAGTAGAGTAGATACCCTGTTTGATAACGTCTGTTTTAAACATATTGTACACTTTCAAAAAAGGAATGCCACAACCAGAAACATTTAATCGCCTATCCATTATTTTTTTAACACCACTATTTTTTGGCTAGTTAAGTAGAATTTTTTTCTGCATTTTCCCAATTACTTTCAAAAACAGAAGAGTAAGCCATCGAAATGGCTCTGCTACTTGCATCCACATTATAAAAGAGATATCTTCAATCACGTAAACTTGGCTTGAACGTGGTATATTGTGGTGGCTTGTCGATCTTGCAGTGAGGCTTCAGCGTCGCTAAACGCTCTGGTTTTAGAAACAGCTGCTCCCCCTGCACAGTTATTATCACTAACAATAAGATCTTTGAAAGAGAAATTAAATTTCTTCAGGAACAATGATCTCTATCAATTTTTATAAGTTTTTTTAACATGGTAGTAGGTAGCATATCTAAATCTAATAACACAGGCCCACAATAAAAACCTTGCCTGTACTTTTGACAAGACCAACTTTTTCTTACGTATTTTTCGACGCTGAATCCGAATCCGCAATTAAAAAATAGACTCCCCCATCAGTTTTTGAGATATATGCAAAAAAACAATTTTTTACGGTTTTTTCATGGTTTCTTGGAGTTAAAAAAACTAAGAATGATACGATTAATTTGACCTCAGAATTCAATTCTACGGATCAAAGTACATCGAAAACCATGGTTTAAATATTTTTTTCACGAAATTTCGACTCTTAATACGGCTTTGAAAAGTCTAATAGACTATAAAAAGCCAAAACTCATTCTAAACTTAATTAAACAAGATTAAAATTTACTTCTACTAATTAGAAAGAGTATATAGGCACTGAAAATATTACCCCGGGGGTTTTCGAGGTCGCTGATCACGAATCCGAGGTCAGATTTGCAATTTAGTGCTCCCAGGGGGTGCTAG
>JBAGKK010351315.1:0-15820 GCA_037177015.1 Euceroptres primus
AAATTGTACCAACAAAATTATTTGTTTCGATTAATAAGGTAGATATTTTTCATATATTAAAATGAAATAAATGTTTTATTAATTGAAACAAAAAATTTGTTTCTTTCAATAATATGATATCAAACAAATCGTTTTGTTTGATTTAAACAAACTTTTTTGTGAGTGTTTGTTCATAACTAACAAACCGAACCGAAGTTCGAAATTTTAGAAGAAATTGGAAGTTCCTGGACTATTTCTCAAAAAAATATAATAATAGACAATAAGATACAGTTTGAAAAATGATTTTTGTTGCTGTTATTATTTGTTATTATTATTTTATAGGTTATTATTTGTTGATAACTAAAGAGTCAAAGAAAAGTTGAAGAATGTAGCAAAAATCTTAATCTTCTATCTTTAGTTAAAAAAAAAGATTATTATAAACAATAAAAAATTGTTTAGACAATTATTTTTGTTAATTTTCATTAACTATTATGTCATTATAACCAGAGAGTAGAAGAAACATTGAAGAATGCAGAAAAAACTGCAATATTCTAGCTATATTCTAAGAGAGGATTATTAAAAACAATAACTAATTGTTTAAACAAATACTTTTGTAACTTTTCAATAATTCTTATCTCATTGTAATTAGAGAATCGAAGGAAAGTTGAAGAATGTAGAAAAAAGCGCGATTTTCTAGCTTTATTCTAAAAGAAAACCGTTATAAACAATAATTAGTTGTTTAAAAGGCAGTTTAGTTATTAATCTTCAATAATTATATATAATTATTATGATATTATAATATTAATATTAATTTATTCTAACTAGAGAGTCGAAGAAAAGTTGAAGAGTGTAGAAAAAATCGATATTTTCTAGCTTAATTTTAAGAGAAGATCGTTTTAAACAATAATTAATTATTTAAACAATTACTGTTGTTAATATTTAATAATTATTATCTCATTATAACTAGAGAGTCGGAGAAAAGTTGAAGAATGTATAAAAAACCGCAATTTTCTTGTTTTAGTCTAAGAAAAGATAGTTATAAACAATAATAAATTGTTTTAACAATTTTCAAAGAATCAAAATACCTTTAGAAAGTAGTATCTCACGTACTAACAACAATTTGCACTTGTGGGGTTTTTTGGGACCCTATAAAGGTATCTTAGGGGGGTTGATTTCAAAAAGTAATTACTGAATCGTATTCATCGATTAATTCTCAAGAAAAGCGTTCCAGATGCAGTAAGACATACCCAATATTAACGATTTAACGATTCTATCGCAAATTTACAAAAACGTCTTTTTTCCCATGGGAAATACACGTAAAACTTTATGGGCTTTGAGCAACCCCTAAATATCAATTCATTTCAAAACCAAAAAATACGTGTTTACTTTTTTTGGGATTTGAATAAATTTGGAGGGCGGGGGCGAGAGCAGGATAATTAAAAAAAAATTTGCGATGCATTTTTGGACCAACCTAATGCCCACATTCAAGGGTCAATGAAAATATTTATTTTTCTACTATTTTCCTTTTTGGAATTTCCTATTTTCAAGAATTTCGTCAACTGCAATTCAAATTGAGGTCTCCACGCTTCGAATTGGCTAAGCACGACTGAATTTCACTTTTCGACTCGGTGAAGTCTTAAATCCGATGTGCCAATTGAGTCTACGCAATAGCCATTTTGCCGAGTTCTGGGACCATCTTTATTGTCGATTTGCACCATCTAAACCCAGATCTTAAATTTTTCCCTCCAATTCACTAAGGGGTCTTAAATCTTGCTGAGACTTTACTCTCTTTTAATGTAACTCTTTGAATAAAAGACTATTTTCGTGATGGCATTTACACAATTTCGACCTAAATCGTTGCAGAAACAGTTTTTGGGGTCAGAGGAAGAGTGAATGAAAGACGATGATGGGACAAATTATGACCGGACGTGTGCGAAAGGTCTGCAGTCGCAAGGTGTAATCAGGAGTCAGGCGCACGGATGTCTTGCGTTATACTACCTGTTCTACTGCAACATTAATGCCTCTAGAATCGCTCGGCTTTTTTTGTTAATCGCAAATCACTTTGGGAAGTCTGTGAAATTTAATCCTTCGTCGGAAATTCTTGTTTTTAGATCCAATTTTATGTTTTGTTATTTATCACACAATACAAATGCAATAGTGATTAGGGATAATAACTTCTTCCCATAATTTAGGAATAAAATTGCACATAATTTTGTTTGTGAAATATATCACGGAAACAAAAAAATCTGTAAAATTAACAGAATCATCTGTTAAAATAGGGGCAGCAGATTTTCTCTGTTACATGTACAGAAATTTCTATAAATATAACAGAAAAAAATCTCCTGTACCAACTTTATTAGTTATATTTACAGAAATGTCTGTAAATATAACAGAAGAAAATTTGCTGTCCCTATTTTAACAGATGATTCTATTATTTTACTTTTTTTTCTCAGGAACAGAAATTTAGGGTTTTCTGTTGTATGTACGGAAATTTCTGTAAATATAACAAAAAAGTCTGCTATTCCGATTTTAACAAACGATTGTATTAATTTTACAGATTTTTTTCTCAGAAACAGAAGTTTTTGTTGCATTTATAGAAATTTCTGTACAAAAAGCAGAAAAAATCTGCTGTCTTTATATATAACTACTATTCTTTTAATTCTACAGATTTCTTTTTCTCCGTGAAGGTCCAAAAATATGAATCCACTTTTTTCGTGGAGAAAGAAAATCTATTGAATTAACAGAAGATATCTGTGAAAATAGGGATAATAGATTCTTTTCTGTTATATTTACAGAAGTTTCTGTTAAACTTACAGATTGTAGAAGCTATTCTATAAAATTTATAGCAATATCTGTTAGATTAACGGATTCTAGGAAAAATTAAAAACATGTTAACCTAACAGATATTTTTTTAAATTTTACAAAAGAGTATGAAAAATTTGTGAGTTTAGCAGAAATTTCTGAAAAAAATAAGAGAAAAATCTGCTGTCCCAATTTTACAGATGACTTCTCTAAAGTTAACAGATTTTTTCTACGTGTAAGTTCTTTTCATTTTGATGATCTACGAGATGAAATTTTTTCTGAATTTTTATTTTTTTGAAATTTTTGAGATACAAATGTTCTAAGCTCATCTTAAAGATAAATCTCCGTAGAATTTTATGGATGTACGAGGATAACTGTCCAATTTTTCTCTACTTTATGCAAAAAGGCTAAGCTTGACCAAAAAAAGGTAATTATGAAAAATAAAGAAATTAATTATAAGAAGTAAAGAAATTAATATCCATAATCCACTGAAACTTATTATAATATAAAAACTTTTTAATTTCGTCCTATATTAAAAGTAATTTAGAAAAAAATATTAAAATGTACTGCTGCAATTTTTATAAACTATTCTCAAAATAGAGTTTTACCAACGGGATACAATTAGATTACCCCCGTTTGTTTAAATATGAATGTAAAACTAAGGCTAAATTAAAGAATTGTTTTTCTACCAATATTAAATAAATATCTACCATTATTAAATAAATATCTACTAATATTATAATAAAGATTCATATTTTGTGTATCTCGATGAATTTTATGAAATTTTTAAACCCTTTTGATTACTGTTGAAATAGAGTTAGCAGATTCTTTCTGTATTATTTATAGAAATTTCTGTTAAGACTTCGAATTTTACACACTGTTCTTAGAATTCCATTAAAATAACAGACATTTCTGTTAATTATACACGGAGAAAAAAAAATCTGTAAAATTAACGGAAGTCATCTGTTGAAATAGGGGCGGTAGATTTTTTCTGTTATATTTATAGAAATTTCTGTCAAACCAGCAGATGGTTAATAAATTTAACAAATATATCTGTAAAATTAACAAAAATCTCTCTTACGTTAATGACATTGTCGTTTTACTTAAAAACTGTTAACCTAACAGACATTTCTGTTAATTCTACAGATATATCTGTTAAATTTACCAACTATCTGTTAGTTTAACAGAAATTTCCATAAACATAACAGAAATACACTCTCATAGTGATGAGAATGTGAAAATCTGATGTCCCTATTGCAACAGCTGACTTCTGTTAATTCTACAGATTTCTTTCTCGTTGTGCATAAATATCTGTTAAATTTACAGAAAATCTGTAAGTTTAATAGAAATTTCTGTAAATATAACAGAAAAAATCTTCTGTACCTACATTTTAACAAATGATTCTGTTAATTTTACCGATTTTTTCCTCCATGGATAAGATTGTACGCGGGAAAAAATAGTTCCTTTAAATTTACAGAATTGGGGACAGCATACGTTTTTCTATAATTTTTACTGAAAATTCTATAAGATTTGCCGACAATATAAGTAAAAACAGTATTTAATATGCTATTATAATTTCTCCGGAAAATTTCAGTGATCTGTAAATTTAACAGATTTTTTTCTCTGAGTAGTTCTTTAAACAGTTGGGACCTAAATTTTTGATAAAAACCAAAAAAAGGACAGACGTCCCAGTTTTTACACTGTCATGGTAAAAATCTATAAATTTAGTGAATTTTTTTCTCCGTGTAGTTCTCTAAAGATTTCTAATCTAAATTTTTGGAAAAAACAAAAAAAAACAGAAAAACGTCCCAGCTTTACCACTATTGCGGTAACAATCTGTAAATTCAACAGATCTTTTTGTCCCTATACAGTTCGGACCTAAATTTTTGGTAAAAACCAAAAAGAAATAGACAAACGTCCCAGTTATTACACTATTACGGTAAAAATCTATAAATACAACAGATCCTTCTTTTCTCTACACAGTTCGGACCTAAATTTTTGGTAAAAACCAAAAAGAAAATACAAACGTTCTAGTTATTACAATATTACGGTGAAAATATGTAAAGTTAACAGATTTTTTTTCCTTGTAGTTCTCTGAACAGTTTGGATTTAAATTTTTGAAAGAAAAAGACAGACAAACGTCCCAATAAATCCAAACACTATTACGGTTTCTTCTCCGATGGAGCTCGGACAAAGAAAAAAGGATTGCCTAAGCGAGGTTGCGGCACTGATAGGAAATCGTTACGGTCGACGGTGTTATTTGAACAGTTTGAGCCGAAAGTCGCGACGAATTGTAATCGCACGAGATGAAGTGATCTTAAGAAAAATCCCAAGAAAGTTGATAACGCAATTGTATGATAAAAATGTGTGTAGATAAAATTCGTAATGCCCTTGCTAGGCAAGGATAAGCATCAGAGGAGGAGGAGGAGAAATAGAAATCTGATCACTGCCCCAGTTACTAGATAATTACCGAATGATTCGAGATTGGGCAGTGAGCCTTGCGTGCGGTGGGTGGGTGGTACCGAGTCATCGCTGGACTCTGAAACAGTTACGCCATTAACAATGAACAAGAGAAGCAAGTAGTGTTCAAGGTCCCTTTACTGAAAAAAATTTCTGGTAAATGTTTTACTAGAAATACTAGTCTGTAAATTATCAGGAAAAAGGGTAACATCAGGATCTTAATATTTATAACTATTTTCTTAATTATAGTAATCATTATTAAACAGTTAAAACAACTACAGAATAGGCACGGGCTCTTCAGGGAACTAAGGAAAGTAGTTTTGAGTGAAAATAAAAAAATCGACGAAAATATGTCCTGACAAAATTACGCTCTTATTCTTAAAAATATTCTGTTTTAAATATAAGGACTTTTTAGCACGCGAGACTCTCTACAATGTCCTATGCTAACATTTATCCATAATGTTACTGAAATACACGTAAAATCTTTCAAATATCTGAAAATGTCATCGTGCCCCTTGACCCTGATTATATTTATAAGTATTCGAAAGCCTTTTTGCAGTCTTTTAAAGTAAAATTGGATACTTTTCTAGGATATACCTTTTCTCTATTACTCCTAAAAGTAAAAAAGAAGTTAATAATCGTTTGATTAATTTCAATTTCAAGAAAAGAATAGCTTTTCATGTATCTCCAGATTTGAATTTCAGTTTTGGTCGTCGTGGCCAGAGACACATTTCGTCGGATTTTTTAATGAAAACAGTAGCTTTCCATATTTAAACCATAGCAAGTGAATTTTGACGTTTTTACAATGTGTGACAATCTGTAAAAACTGTAAATAAAGTCAGCAATTAACAAATTTCACAAAATTTCGAAAGCCGTACATCTTTGTAATGTCATCGCATCCCGCGTTCTTTTTCCAGATAAGTGCACTTTTTATAAGGTAAGTTATTCGTGAAAATATTTTCCGTAAAAACTTATTCGTTCTTTCAAACTCGCAATTTAAACAAATTTATATTAATTATATATATATATATATATATATATATATATTAATACATATTAATTTATATAATATAAAATATATATTAATTTATACCTTTAAAAAATTCTTTTTTATTGATTTATTGTTATCGTATCCTGCGACCATTTTATGATATCTTGAATGAAGTTAGTCGTTTTGTTTAAAAAAAATAATAATTCTCAAATAGTTTAACGAAAATAGAAAAAAAAATTTTTCAAAAAATTCATATTATTTATCATTCCATGTAATTACGATATTATTGATTTACAATAAATGTTGAAATATATATTTAATTCGTTCTCTATAGTCTATTCATTAAGTGCTGTAGATTTTGAAATATCACGTTGGTTAAAAAGGTTAAAAAAGACCATAAATAAATTCTAAATACGTTTCTTGATATTGTTCTCTACTATTTGCGTCATATTGCAGATGCACTGATTAAAAATATTAAAAAAGACCATAAATAAATTCTAAATACGTTTCTTGATCTTGTTCTCTACTATTTGCGTCATATTTCATATGCATTGATTAAAAATATTCAAAAATACCATAAATAAATTTTAAATACGTTTCTTGATCTTGTTCCCTACTATTTTCGTCATATTTTAGATGTATACTAATAGAAAAAACGTGCTTTAATCAAATTTAAAATATTTTTTTTAACAAAAATGATTAAGTGAATATTGACGATTTTTTAATTTTCACCCTTATATATGACATTACCATTTTTCTTACAATTAGTTATTTTAACTAAGAAATAACTATTTTCCTAATTGAAATAACTAGAGAAAATGGTAATTGTATAAATAACTACTTTTCCTAGTTCCCTGAGGAGCCCGTATCTATTCTGCAGTTGTTTTAACTGTTCAATAATGGTTACCATAATTAAGAAAATAGTTATAAATATTAATATCCTGTTACATTTTACCATTTTTCCTGGTAATTCACTGTCTAGTATTCCTAGTCAAACATTTACCAGGAATTTTTTTCCGTGTAGGGAGAAGTTGCTTAAGACCTCCTTTTCATATTTTTCGAATATCTCCGATTTTGAGAAACTTCAGAAGCGAAAGCGATTACTAAAATTTTAGTTCGATGTTTGATTTATAAAGTTCATGCGATTAAAGGTTAAAAAAATGTTGAAAAGGCAATAAATTTCGATGGTGAAGTAAAAATTTATTTTGTCCGTCTTAGGAAACCCGGTGTCCTAAGACGCGCACATTTTAAAAAACATAAAAATCATGTTATTAGAATCTGGATATGTCTTAATGGTATAATAGTAATAATAATAATAATAATAATAATAATAATAACCAAAAATGCCTTCGACGTATTGGGCAGTAACCATCTTAAGCCTGAGACACCATTTTTAATTTTTTATAATAGGTATAAGAATGTGTATCACCCTCCATATTTAATTTGAAGAAAATTTCTTGATTGATCAGTGGGGTCAATAAAGAATAAAATTCACAATTATTTGCGCAACGTTTCGTCATAATAATAGTAATAATAATGATAAATTTTATTTGTAGCATATTATTTAAACATGTGCTGAACATTTGTGAAAAATTATTTATGCAAAATACATTATAATAACTGAAATATAGGCATCAAATAAGATGGAAGATAAAATAAGTATGAACAATGTTATAAAAAACTAACTATTTCTAAAAAGTTGTAAAATAAATATTATTTATCTTGGGACTACTATTTCCTGATATAAATCAAAGAAAGAACATACTTTTCAAAAATTCTTTATTCTATCCTACACTGTTAAAAATTTTTCTGAAATTTTTCCGAAAAATGTTTGCCAGCTTATAACCCGAACATTTTGAAATTTTTCCTAACTTTTCGGAAATTTACCAATATATTCGAAAAATTTTTTAATATTCGCGGAGAAATTACCCGTTTTGCTCGCAAAAACGTATATCCGACCTTTTCCAGGAAATTTCATACTATTCAGTCTCAAAAATTTCCAAAATTTTTCACAGTGTAGCCTACACGGGGGTTTTAAGAATCACGCATCTTTATTGTATACCAAATTTTTTATTAAACAGCATGAAAATGAACAAAACGAAATAATTTTAAAGCTCAGAGAATTGTCCACATGAAATAAAAACTACTTGCTGTTTCAAATTGCTAAAAACTATTAAATTAATTTAAAAAACCTATTAAACTTCTTAAATAGTTAAAAGTTCGTTATTCAATGTGCTAAAATGATTTTTTCTTTCTATTATTGGTTATTTACTTGCGATAAAGAAAAAATAACTCTTCAAGTAATTAAAAGTCTACTGAGCATACATCTACATGCATGACTGATGAATATAATTTTTTGATACAAAAATATTGAGGGGTACCCGTCTTCGGTACTAGCCCGTCTTAGGCAACTTTCACAATAAAGAACAGTACTTAAAATTGATACTCCTTAAAATGGTTTGAATTAAATTCAGTCTTTGTCTGGATTTAAGCAAAATTGATTCTGAATTTAAGACTCATTTCTGAAATTCAGGTAACATGGTGTTAAAGTTAGACCAATATTGCTTAAATTAAGATAAAATTCTACTGAATTTAATCCAAACTCTTTTAAGGTGTAAAAATGTTAAGTATTCTTTTTTACAGTGTTCCCCTACTCGGACGTCCGAGATATTTATCACTACCTTGTGGCAAGTCACACTTGTGCTCCAGATGTATCGCAAAAGAGAAGGACAATTGCTGACTAATCTTGGAATTCGAATCGATACTAATAATCGATACGATCCTTTCCCTTTCCTTGCTTGCGTGTCTATTTATCTTGCTCAGATCGAAATTTCAGGGCGGCTATCTTGCTTCATTCATACCGTGTCGTCAGACAAACGTTTCACTCTATGATGATAGATTGAGTTTCGTCATCCTCGTATAATGTCTTTTTTTTTCAAAAATGAAGGAATTTTCTCTTTACAAGTATAGATTGGATAGACGAATTTTCTCTGTTCTTGACATAAAATGGCGTAATAAAATATAAGCCTCGTTACAGAATTATAAATGAGATTTTTTTATATTTAGAAATTAAAAATGATTGAGCATTAATGAGCAGTCATTTGGTTCTTACAATTCTAATTTTCTTTTTTTTCGAGAACTGAAGGATATATTCATGATTTTTTTTATTAATATTTGTAAATCGGGTGAGTGTGAAACCTTTCGAAATTTTTTACAATTGTTTTGAGATTCCTTGAAGTAATATCGAGTGATAATGTCAAATTGGGAAAGTTTCTGTGACGAATTTGTACAATTCAATCATGATATATGAGAAAATTTAATGTCATTTTATTGGGAGGAGTTCTTGAATAATTTTTTGCATGGAGAAATGAGATCGAGAGTGCTGGATTAAATAAGAAGGATCTAATTAGCATAGTACAGTTGTAACAAGGCGTATGAAATACCAGGAGAGATATCGAGGCAATAAATTAATTAAACGGCGCGATTAATCCGACTCTTGAAAAAGCTTCGTGTACTCTGCTATTGGATCGACTCTCCCAACCTCCAGCTATCCAATTTCAAGACTAAAAAGTCCCACGATAGGAATCAACGCCACGAACCTTAGCCCGCGATTCGCTGGGAAAATTAACCGATATTTAGAAGATCTTCAAAGAAGTTTTCCAGTTCTAAAAAAAGGTTAAATTGCTTCAGGAAAATCAAATAATAAAGGGCACTGATTTCATTGAATGAATACGATTATTGACTACAAGTCTGAAGATAAAATATAACATCATCACGATACAAGTGAAGATTAGTTTTCAAATCAAAATCAACACATCAAAAATAGTTCCTTTTTAATTTTCAGAACTGGGGTCAGCATGTTTTTCTGTAATTTTTACTGAAAATTTGTTGGATTTACTGAAAATTCTGTAAGATTTACCGAAAATATCAGTGAAAACAACAGGATTTAATATAATATGCTGTCACAATTTTTCTTGAATTTACACGGAGAGGAAAAAATACTGTAAAATTAACAGAATCACATCTGTTAAAATAGGCAAAGCACATTTATTCTGTTATATTTACAGACATTTATGTTAAAACAAAAACATTTGTTAGGTTATTGGAACTCTAATTCTTTTAAAATAGGGAAAGCACATTTCTTCTGTTATAATTACAGAAATTTATGTTAAAACAAAAACGTTTGTTAAATTAATGGAATTCTAATTTTTCTACATGTTAACTTAACAGACATTTCTGTTAATTCTACAGAAGTATCTGTTAAATTTACTAACCATCTGTAAGTCTATCTGAAATTTGTGTAAATATCACAGAAAAAATCTTTAAAATCCTTTATGGTTCGTTGCCAAAAGCTTGACTATTTTAAGTCTGTATCATTTTTCACATATCCTGTGATTAATTAAATTTTTCTGATTCTGATTTTTTCTGAATAATACATCTGAGCAAAGACTCATATCAGAGCACAATTTAGGGAAGTTTCAAAATTTTAGACGACTTCGTTTAGAAATTATAAATAAAAATTTTTGAAAAATAGGTTACGCGTTGCAACAAACTACAAATTTAAAATAGAAAATTGCTAAATAATATCAAAAATATTTTCTTTAATAATTTGGCCTCATGAAAATCGATTGAAATTAGTTAGAAAAGATGATTATGGAGTGATAAGTTGAATATTTTACAGTTAAAGATGCGAATAATCGCTCCAAAGTCTGTCTCCAAGTTTTGTGTCAGGTTTTACGATTTTGATATTTTAAGATAAAACTCGAAGACCGTGATTTAAACTAGTCAAAATACGACGTAGATTTGTTAATTTTAGGCTAACGAACATTTTTATACAGTTGAAAAACGATTTCTCATCAGTATTTCCAAATAGCAGTCAATAATAATTACTATTTTTGCACAATACGTTTTACAAAATGTCATATTTATGGAACTATTAATTCAAAATTTTATTAAGCGAAAAGATATATTGAAGATGTGTATTCAATATCAAATAAATCGTGCAATCACAGATGTTTTCTATATTTTTAATAATTTTTACCTGTTTTTGGAATAGTTTTACAAGATTCTTCAAATATTTATATTGTCAAGGTCGAATGTCATACATTGCGAACTTAGTAACTTTTGAGGTTAGGGACGTTCGACTTCATTTTTTTCTTTCAATCTCCCCAAAAATGATTTCCATTCCTAAACTTGTACATCAACTTCCTATGCATTCACATTACTTAATAACATTCAGAACTTAAGTAACGTAGAAACATAGGTATAGGAGTTATTTTCGTATAGAATTTAAAACTATCATAAATATATCTCTCCATTTCATTTTTTCACATTCTCTTGTATTGGTCGTGTTTAAAAAAACATTTTAGGCGGCATGGAATAATTATTTTTTTCGAAAATTTCGAGAAATAATATGGTCAGCTTTTTGGCAATCATCTTTTAAATGACTTAGCAAAAATGAAACGTTGCCTTATACGGAGAATAAAATCTGTTGAATTTACAGAGTTTTACCAAAATTCCAGAGAAATGGTGACGGTATATTAAATCCTTTTGTTTTTACTGATATTTTCGGTAAATATTAGAGAATTTTCAGTAAAAATAACAGATTTTCCGTACAAATTAAATTGAAAGGAACTTTTTTGTTCCGTATACATAAAATTTCTGTTTAATTTATGGCTTATGTTTGGAAAATTAATAAAACGAAGATAAAATCTTTATGGGTTTGATTTAGAAATATGTTCGAATTTGAATACTAAAATTATAACGTTTGACGTAAACGTTCGTTGAGAGCAGAGTTATATCTCAATTTTTTATTATTAAACTCTTAAAATATATATCAAAAGATTAAAGTAAATAGTCAAAATTTGAATAAATGTGTTTCAAAAGGTTTTTAATATGGACTTTTTAATATGAATTATCTGCGACCTCTGAAGACGAAATATATTAAGATTTCGAAACGTTGGAGATTTTATTGAATAAAGATTGTCTGAATAAATCGTTGTGACATCATTTGAAGCACTGAGAATGAAAACTAGATGAAGCCCACTTTTTTCAAAAATAGTTTTTTTTGCAGTTTCAAGAAAAAGTTAGAAACATGTAAAAAAATTTTATTTTGTCAAAAAACCTGGTTAATGTTGAGAATGTAAACTAGATAAAGATCATTCCGTTTTTGTTCTCCCCTACTCTGAAGTGAAAAACATTGTTAAACTTAAAGCAGGATTAAATGTTTTCTGCCACGCGTTATATTTTTTTATAATAAAAGATACATTTTAAATTTTTTTTATAGATTTGAAACATGAAAAAATGCATTCTAAAATACTTAAGAATCAGAACTAGGTAAAGCACATTTCGTTTTTCCTTTTATCTACTCTAAAGTGAAAAGCAGGATTAAATGTTTTGTCACATGTGATGTTTTTTTTATAATAAAAAATCATTTTCAAATATTTTGAACGTTTTTTTATAGGTTTGAAATATGAAAAAATACATTTTCAAGTAATTGAGAATGACAACTAGGTAAAGCCCATTTCGTTGTCCCTCCCTCCTATTCTGAAATTTTTTGTTTATTGTTTTTAAATCTTGAAAGTTTAGCTCATAAAGACCACTTGCTTCTATAATTTTTTCACAATTGTCTACTTTGAATCCTATTACAAAAACCTTTTCTGTTCCTCCTAAAATTTCATTTTTGGGCTTTACCTAGTTATCATTCTCAGGGCGTCCTAAAGAAAAGTTGCTTTGATTTTTTACGACACCCTTTAAAAAGCTTCCATTCACTGAAAAAACAATTGTGGAAATTTTAAAGAATTTTCAAGGGCGTTAAACCAGTCCTAAACGAAAAAAATCATAGCTTCTTTGATAATACACTAATGGAATGCAGTTTCGGCCTAAAAATATTAAATTTACATGAAAAGCTTAAAAAACTGAAAAATAGTTGATAAAGCAGCAAACTCATCCTTAAAAGTAAAAAATCACCTCTTATATGAAGTGAAAAATCGATTTTGAAGTCCTGTTCATTTTCTGAAGATGATTACTGACTGAAATAGGGACAAATAACTCCTAAACATTAAATAAAAAATATTACGTAAAATATAGTATGAAAAAAACCCTACCTAGCCAAAAACTAACACTTTTGCGAAATTTTCATAATTTTTTACATCAGAATCACTGCATTACGCGTACTGATCAAAATATATACCTCTAAATCCTGGAAGGGGTGGTTTAACCCGGTTATGAGACTTATTTGATCGCTCTTTCCTTTTCTCACATTATTATATGTTTTTTTAAAGCTGTTTACATGTAATGCATGTGTATTTGCTTTATAAAGAAAACGAAAATATAATGTTTAGCTTCAAAAAGGGTAGTTTTCGGCTAAAAAGGATGTTTTATTTATTATTCGATATCTAGGGGTTATATGTTCCAAATTCAGTAAATAATTATCGCCAGAAAACTTGAAAATCGATTTTTCACTTCATATAAGTATTCCAGATATAACAAGTGTCTGCGAATATCTCACTCTGACTAAACAAAAACTTGTTATTTAACAACAAAGTTTAAACTTTTTTTTGTCTAACTTTTCAGTGATACTATTTTTTTTAAGATTTTCAAATTTATTAAAACAGACCATTAATCAATGTAATGATTAACTAAAAAAAATTTCCAGAAGGTTGAAGTAAGAAAAAAATTGTTTATAATGTTATAAACAAACTAATGAACAAAAGTCATTTTTTCGTGATTCGCAATGATTAGCTATTTTAAATCCATAGATTTTGTATGAAATATGACAGATAATAATGTTCGTCTACAATTAGTTAAGAATAGCTACTGTTTACCAATTATTTAAACAATTTTTATAAACAAATGCACACTTTAACCATTTTTTCGCGAATAGGCTTCATTTCTTTGCGGAATCAACTTGAAATGTTTTGCCAAAAACTCCTTGCTGTCATATCCCTCTTAATTACAAAAACTGTTAATTATATAAACAATTTTTATAAACAAATGCACATTTTAAAGATTTTTTCATTAATAGACCTAATTTTTTGCAGAATGAACTAGAAATGTCTTTCCAGGGACTTCTTGCTATCATATTTTTCATAGTGATAAAAAATGTTAATTATATGAACAATTTTTATAAACAAATGCACATTTTCAGAAATTGTTTTATGAATAGGCTTCATTTCTTTTCGAAATCAACTCAAAATATCTGGTCAAAGACTCCTTGCTGTCATATTTTTCATAGTGACAAAAACTGTTAATTATATAAAAAATTTGTTATAAACTAGCGCAAATTTTCACCATTTTTTCATGAATAGGCTTAATTTTTAGGTTTGAATTTTTACCAGTTTTTCATCAATAGGCTTAATTTTCGTTTAAAGAATTAATTGCTTCTATCAATTTGAAATATATCACACCAAGGAGTCTTTGACAAGACATTTCGAGTTGATTCCGCAAAAACAAAGAAGCCTATTCATGAAACAGTTGTGAAAATGCGCATTTGTTTATAAAAATTGTGTACATAATTAACAATTGAAGGGTGGCACGCCATAAGAGATTGACCCAAATTTTTTCTGAAATGAGTTTATTGGGTAGAAAATTCTGAATAATTCAAATACCCATCCTCACTAAAGGATTTTCTTATAATTTAATTTTAAAACTTTTTTTTGCAATTTTTAAATTTTTTGAACTTTTTTAATTTTTTCAAACACTTTTTCTCAAGTTTTTTTAATTCTTTGGAACATTTTTTAACTTTTTACAACTCCATAGCTCCAAATCCACTTTGCTTCTGCGTATCTGAACTGAAGATAAGATGTCATACATCTTGGCCTAAAATTGAGAAAATATGCCCCTGGACCGAAAAAAATTTCCCCTCAATTTCCTCAGAATTCAATGACTTTTTAGTAAAACTTTTTATGTCTGAATTCGGCATCACAGTACCTTGGAAATAAGTTTTTGTTTTTATTTTTTCGAAATTGAAAATTGGATTTTTAGTCAGCGTCTAATATTGAAAAAACCTGCATCTGGAACGAAAACAAAAATTTCTCTCCATTCTCTTAGAACTCAATGACATTTTTTCCAATCAAAATTTTTTTGTGTTCATTCAGCAACGCAAAATCTAAAAGAAAAATTTTTTATTTTTTTCTGAAATTGAAAATTTGATTTTTAATCACCGGCCAAAGTTGAGAAAACGCCTGAAACAAAAACAAATACATTCTCCCTCCATTTTCTCGGAACCTAATGCCATTTTTCAGTGAAACTTTTCATGCTTCAATTCAGTGTTGATGTATCTCGAGAGTGAATGTTTGCTTTTTTTTAAATTTAAAATTAGATTTTACGGACCGTTTTTGTCTCTTCTGAAAATTCAGCAAAATGTGGCTTAGCCCCTTATGCCGTGCCACATTATTGTCATTATGAAAAATATGGCAGCAAGGAATTTCTGGCAAAACACTTCGAGTTGATTCCAGAAAAAAATTAAGCCACCTTATGCCGTGTCACATTATTGTCATTATGAAAAATATGGCAGCAAGGAATTTCTGGCAAAATACTTCGAGTTGATTCCAGAAAAAAATGAAGCCCAGTCATGAAACAATGGTG
>JBAGKK010351418.1:0-39790 GCA_037177015.1 Euceroptres primus
TAACTATGGATGGACAGATTAGAATATATAAATGATCAATTTAAAAATATCGTCAAATAATATAAATAAGCTATTAAAAAATAATATCACAAGCATTAATATAAAAATTGTATTGAATATAATAAACAGTTTTCAAAGAATAATAACAAGCATTAAAACAAAAAGGTTTAGAAAATTGTTGTTTATGCAATAAATATTTCATGTTTTATTAATATTCAAATCCTTTTTATAACATACTTTTAAAAAATTAGCTGTTTTTAGCAGATTTATGTCAAATAAGTATATTTTATGAAATTGTTCACTTTAATTTGCTTCCTTGTCAGTAATTAGAAATTTTTTTTTATAATCAATTCAAATCATCGATTTAAAGTTTTATAACCATGATTATAAAAACAATATATTTTACATTATTAGATTAAATTTAACAAAAAAAAATTTCATTTCCTTGAAGAATACATCTTAAAGTATGATTTAATAACTCTAGATATAAAAAACTAACAAATTTACTGTCAAACAATAAGCTCTAAAATTACTTAAATATTTCGAATTTGTAGAATTAATATTAGAGTAGAGTTTGTCACAGTTCTTAACCTTCAGTAAGTAATTATATTAAAGTATTAATCATATTTACACTAAGTAGGCCATTTTAGACCTACTTCCCCTACTTACTAAACACGAAAACACATACACCAAGCAAAAAAAGAGACAGAGTATCCCGACGATCATCCGTTCTGAAAGTTACAAATTCAGTTTGGTACTTTCCTTGAAATATATTCTATAATTTTCACTATAATTCACTATAATTTTTGTATACAGATTATTTCGCAGTAAATCACAATGTACATACCTAATTGTACAAATTAAAAAATAAATATCGTTTAAAATTCGAGAGGAACTCGATTTCATCATAATAAATTATCATTGCAGACTCTGTTGTCAATGCATTGAAGTACCTATAGAGGTCATATAATTTTTAAGCCTAGATTTGTTTTCCTTGTTTAATTATTATGCACGATGTTGACACGACTTCTTCATTTATCATAAATTATTCTGACGACCCGAGCAATGACACTGAGAAAAGAGAATATGTACATTAGTACAAAGAAGACTAAGAATAAACGGATGAAGAATGAGAGTGGTAAAGAGACAACTCACCGTTTCATCATTTCTATTGCTTACGTGAATTACCACACATACGAATCATTAGCACTCTTAGAAATAATTTATCTCCTCAATTTATGTGTTTTATAAATACTTTATTACACGGTTTATTTTATATCTATTATATCAGAAAAGAAATTGAAAACTCCAACAGATTATTTTTTTTATGAATAACATAAATAACTAGTTCCAATAATAACATTGACCAAATCTATTTCAAATCAGGCAGGAAGTGCAACTTCAAGTCACAGAATCGGTCCTCTATGAAATATGTTGTTTTTTAAAGGAAATAAGATACGTATTTTACCGTTTTGAGAACAAATAATACATTTTCGCGAAGTTATGAGTATTTTAATTTTAAGCTTCTTTTTTTAAAAACAACTGTTTTATTTAAACTTTTATAACTTTAAACTCAATTAAAATATTTGAGTTTTCTTCCCTGATTATGGTCTCTTTCGAAATCCGACGGAAAATTTAAAAAATATTAAAAATTCGTAAAATAGCGACGGTTGTTTTGAAAAAATATAAAGACGATTTGCTCAGAAACCCAAACTTTTCTATTGCCCAATTTTTTTTTTCTAAATTGATACTCATATTATGAAGAAATTGTGTAAGTTTCATGCGGGCTATCAACAAAAAAGTTTGATGCTTTAAAAAAGTTCTACGCAAAAGACCTCTTACTCTTTTATGATATCTTGCATCGTTTGAAAGAAAAATTCGAAAATGTGATTTTGTAAACACAGAAATTGTCCTGGACTCAAAAATAGTTTGGTCAATATAAAACTCGCTGGATGGTTTCCTTATGTAAACATAAATTTTTTAAAAATATATTAAAAAGTTAAAAAGGTGGGTTTTTCAAAATAATCGATCTTTTTTTAAATTACATTCTGCAAACATAAAATGGCGATTTCATCGAAAAACCCATTTTTTTAATTTTTAAAAATATATTTTAAAATTTTATGTTTACAAAACATAGCTCGCATGAAACTTACCTAATTTCTTCATCATAAGAGTACCAATTTAGCAAAAAAATTTGGGAAAAAGAAAAGGTGGGGTTTTTTCGAAAATCGTCTTTTAATTTTGTCAGAAAAACCGTCGACATTTTGCGAATTTTCAATATTTTTTTAATTTTCCTGCGGATCTTGAAAGAGACCAATAAACCCCACCATAATCAGGAAATAAAACTCAATTCTCTCTATTCCAAAGTTATAGAAGTATAAAGAAAAATGTTGTTTTTTTTTAAAGGAAACTTAGTATTCAAATACTCATAACTTCGAAAAAACGTATTTTTTTTCAAAACGGCAAAATACGTTTCTTCTTATTTCCTTTGAAACACAACATATTTCATAGACGCACTTGATTTGAAATGATTGAAATTCATAGACGCTTGCCTGATTTGAAATGGATTCGGTCACATGTATAAAGAATTGTTTTATTTCCATCTTGTAACTTCTACCATTAAACTAAATATATTTCCACTTCTGAAGAATAATGAATTTCAAAGCATTTTTTAAAAGTATCTTCTACGTAAAATTACTTTTACTACATAAAAATTAAATTTGAAGTAAAAACTAGTATGAATTGAATTCTTGCTGTTAAGTTTACTTTTATTTCAACTGGTAACATAGAATTATATTTGCATTATACATTATTGTAGATACTATTAAATCTAGACGGCAGAAAGATAATATTTGATAATCTTAGTCACTGATCCTTCCTAGAATAGGAACTCCTTAAAGTCCTGTTTTCACTCTGTCTCTACCGAACATTTTATCTTTTATGTGATGCTTTCACCGGATATGCATTCTAAGCTTCACGGAAGAATCAAAAAGAAAAATTTGGTGTCTGTCTAGAAAACCGGTTTTATTATTTACAAAAATACATACGAACTTACGTGACACTCATTAACTTTTGCAAACATAGAAAGACTCATACGTCTCCATTACAGGCACGAAAGTTCTAATCTTATAAGATATGTCATGTGTTGCAAGCAAATTTTTTTCCTATGATTTGTACACGCCTATCGGTAATTACTATTGCAATTAAATATATTACAAGACATTTGTGATATGTGTCTGTAATATTACGATAAATTTATCTGTAATATTAAGATATATTCAACTTATATTTAATATTAGAATAAATCTGTAACATTACGATATTTTAATATTATAATAGGTTTATGCTAAAAAGCGGAGATTTCTTTCTGGCACTCAGAATCGCTGTGATTAATTGAAATCGTCGTGTACGAGTAGCGCGTATGTAACAGATAATCGATATTTGAAATTGCACAATGGATCAATTACATTTTGTTAATTTTATAAATTAGATTAATGAATCTGATGTCATAGGAATATCTACAGAAATTTATAACCCTTAAGTCTAAACCTGTCAGTGTAAAACATATTTCATCAGTGACTACGAAATTTTTATGTTTATTTTTATTTACTCAAGATATCAATGGTTTTTTTTTCCTAGAATGTCCTTTGTTTTAAATTCCAATCAATTTCCAAAGTCTCTGATGAGAAACAAAACGGTTTTTATAGATAGAAGTATTTTAAAAGATTTAAAAATATATATTTAATGTCTAAGGATTTTAATAATATCTATTAAATACGTAAATATATTATTTATTATATGTATTTATAATATTAATAAAACTTATTCCTTTCAAAAACAATGGTTTGAGGCTTAAAAACTTAACATACTTTCCTAATTTTTCTAATAAAATTTCAAAGCATGTGTTATTTACAAATGTAAAGCATTTTTATTCAAGTCCTTCCAATCTAAAAACAAAACTCAAAAGTACAATATTGTCTAAATAATTCATAGGATAAGAAAGGTTTGAAAACGTTTTTTAAGCAATCAATACTCATTGTCATTAAGGAGTAAAAGAAGTAAAAAGGAGTCATTAAGGAGTAAAAATTATTATGGCCCTTTCATATCATTGAAGTATAAAAATCTTGTAAAAATAATACTGTGAATTTATCTTCAAGATTATTTAAAACAAATGTTTAAATACTAAGAAGAAATAATCAAAAATCAAAGACTGGTTTAAATATTTCAGAATAAATGACCTTTCGTCTACGAAACTTTTTAGCTGCAAAAGTTCTATAGATTTTTTTGGCTTTTATCTATTTAACTATAAAATCTACTTAGTTTTCATTGCTGCTCAGTAGCTAAAGTTTCATAAATCTTTCTAAATAAGAACACTAGCATTTATCTACGTAGTTCTTAGCTAACATAAAATAAAGTCTATATTAAGAGCATTGCACTGGAATCACTCGAGAGTGCATTTAAAAAAACTTGTCTAAGAATTTCAAGTGTCTCCAGCGACGGTTGAGCAATTCAATCACCTAATAATCTGCAGTTGATCTACTTTGGATCGTCTGAGGGTAAGCCTTTGATGGCAAATGTTCCTCGAAATATTGGTTTGAATACTTCTAAAACACTCTGAGTTCTAAGGGCCGAATTCTGAAAAAAGAAAATAATATTAATACTTCAATTCTCTAAATAACATATATTTAATTTTAATTTCATTTCGCTCTTTTTAAGTGATCAACTGACATAATTATTTTTTTTCTATAGAGTTTTTAAAATGAAGAATATAAAATAAAATTATAAAACTAAATGATAATTGAAAACCTCCTTAGATAAAATTTAAAATCCTACACCAAACTGATTTTATTTATAAATCGACTTTCATTTGTAATAGCTAGTGTCTATAAGGGGTTAATTATTCTGAGTCGTTTATAATATCCGGGTCATTGATTTTTTTATACAATTTTTTTTAAAGAAGTGAATCAAGCTGTCAAGCTTCAATTACAAAGACTTGAGAGGTACGAGTCTAATTTTTAAAAGGGTGGAATTTTCCATACATTTTATAATCGAGGACAACCGGTCACTAGATCCTTACTCAAGTTTACGTTCGAAAAACACATACTTGTGACGAATCTTGGATGTGTTATATCAAAAGTATCGACGCTCGACATAAGGGTAAAGTGCCGCATGCGTTTTGCAATCGATTCAAGTGAAGGGGACTGACTTTAAATGTGTTGTGTTAAAATGTCCACATACGAATATCGAACATATATGTTGAAAAAGAAGAAATTATGCTTAATACGTAACCAGGCAGTTCTCGATTTTTAGAAACTGGATAACGAGAGAATAACCAGGAAAGAATTTTTTTCGGATGATGATTTATCTGCTTCCGAACCTCTTCTTTTAAAAAATGTAATTTACTTCAAAAATTGCTCACAAAATTCAAATTGTCTCATCAAAATGATAGAACTTTTTAAGTAAAAAAGTGTTTGTAATAAATATAATCATTGCAACCGTGAATAAAATTTGAGATTTTTACTTCTAATTTCTTCATTTGAAAAGAGAAATATTTAACAAAATGGATCTATTTTTCGTAAATATAGACTTGGAAAACAATTGCTAATAAGTTTTTTGAAAAAATAAGAAAAATTACCATTATCAGGCTACTGAGGACTTTACTGACATTTGTTATCAGTGTAAATCCAGTTCCAAAAGCTTGGGGTGGAACATCCAAAGAAACTTTTTGCCTGTCGAATTCAGGTATATCCTCCTCTGTTGTGGAACGGACCTATACATAAAAAAAACTCTCAGCTCTCTCTCCTTGATTTTTTTTATTGCATTCTGTAAACCATAATAATTAATACCAGATTCCCTTTTGTGCAAGCATCCAATAAGCAAGTGAGAGGCAAAATTAACGAAATAAATACAGCATAGAAACTTAAATAAGAATCTTTATTATGTTCGTACAAATGTCGTGTTCTTTACAACTGTATTTCAAACAGAAATTCACACTGAGAAAACTGTTTGGTTCGGACAACAAAACGATGTGGTTGCTATAGAAGCAACCAAATTTTTTGGCTGTCCAACAAAATTTCAGTTATTTCAACAAACCTTTTGTTGAACCAACAAACCTTTTGTTGAAGCAACAAACCTTTTGTTGAACCAACAAACATTTTGTTGAACCAACAATTTCAAAAACAAATTTCTTATGGTTCAACAAGAGGGTTGTTAAAAGAATCAAAATTTGGTTGGCACAACCAAAAAATTTTGTCGCTTCTATAGCAACCAAATCTTTTTGTTGTTCGAACCAAACAGTTTTCTCAGGGCACTTTAAATAATTGTCATTTAAAAACATCTTTAAACGGACATTGAAGTTTGTCTATGTCTAGTAATTATTTGAAATCCGTTTAAAAATATTAGAAAGATTGGTCTTCAAACACAATTTTTAAATTTTAGAATGTCTCCTAAAATGACAACAAATTCTTCTTGGTTATTCTCGATTAGCTAATTTCTTTTTGAATATATTTTAATTACACAGTCAGAATATTTTAAAAAATATTAATTTGAATTGATAATTACTTTAGTCTTGATTTGTCGAAAGTACCGTTTGCAAAAATATTGAGATTTAGGTGAAAATAGTAAATAATTAAATAGTAAATAATAGTAAGTAATATTAAATAATAGTAATTAATAGTAAATAATAGTAAATAATAATAAATAATAGTAAATAATAGTAAACAATAATAAATAATAGTAAATAAATAGTAAATAATTTAAAATAGTAACTAATTAAATGAAAAAATAATTTTTACTGCTTATTTATTGAACTTTCTAAGATAAAAAATTTCAATAAAATCCTAGAAGTGATCCAAATTTAAAATCACTTTTTAATGCTTCTTAATACAAGCTTATTAGAATAATCGTCAGTCCTGAATCAATTTATTAAAAGGATTCTTGTAATTGGATAAATATTTTTGAAAGTAATGAATTTAGTTAACTTTTTGTCGTCCATTATTTACTTGACAAAATAGCAGGAAAAGGATCCTGGAGGAAGAAATAAAACTAAAAAGTCGCAATCGTATACAAGTAACAGAGTCGTAAAGTTTATTTGACATCATTTGCGTCCAGGAGCGTACATATCCGCTATTTACATAATTTACACAACAACTCGCGGTCTCACTTACCCTACCTAAGTACACTATTATTATTTACAGCATTCTCGTGGAAAATCGATTGCTAACAATGCCATGTCAGGGGGGTAGTTCTCGATCGCACGTTTTCATTTAAGGGGGGCTTGAGGTCCCTTTATCGTCCTTTTTTCTAAAAAAAGTAATAATAAAATTGTCTCCATCGTTTAGTCTGTCATTTTCCATTCGATGGTGAATGAAGCTCGAGTGGTCGAATGTTCAAAGTCCAAATGGTCGTTTTGCACCGTTACCCATCTAAGTCTTTATACTGGCCGTCTTGAAGGCTGGTAATTGTACTTTTCAAACCTAATATTACCTGCGATTCTATGGCGGTTATCTTAAAAATTTCTGGGCGAAAATATTTTGTGAAATATGTTGAAAAAGCTGAGAAAATTCATCGAAAGAGAGTCGAAATTTTATTGAAAATTTATTCAGTTGAGAATTTATTTTTTGATAAAGGTACAATTAATTCCTATAAGCCCTTCAATATCTTTTTTCCTAAAAAGTTATACTAAGTTTTAATTATATGATACTGGAGATTTATAATTAATTCATTTTGATTTATTTTCAAGGAAATTAAATTGAAATAAGATCTGGATTTCTTTAAATTTTTCTGGGAACCATAATTTTGTTATGTCACATTGCTTTTGAAGTGATGGTACAACAAAATTTCTAAAATTCGACTTTTCAAGAATGAATAGAACTCTTACAAACGGGCATTTCATCTTTCCTTGAGAGGCACACTAGAGCCCAGTCTATTGATTCCTTAGCCCACTTTCGACTCTGTTTCAACATCGCAAGGTTGAAGGTGGCAAGAGTGACCGGCCAGACATTGATTGCATAATAGCAGCATTATTAAGCATTCTGGTTAGACGAGGAAGCCAAAAGTCACCGAATACTAAATTTTTTTAAAATTCGAAACCGAGAGTGAAAAGATGATTCTGCTGAAACTTATTCAAATAGGAGTCACACTAAATTATCTCAAGAGAAAAATCTTCTCTGTAAATAGAAACTTTAGTACAAATATAATTCAATATTAAACTACTGTGAATAATTATCAAATAAATAATTCTATTCCAACAGATATTTCAATTGCAACAATAACAGACGTATTAACTATTAAACAACACAAGAATATGATCGAGAATTTGCACAATTGAACATTCAATATTTTCTAATTGGACAGAAAACCCAAAGACTCAAATTTAAATATTTATCTGATTCACTTAACATGCTTTCAGCCAAAAGCAAATCTTGAATACCTTAGTTCCTTCACTAAAATCTATAATGCAATTTACAACTAACACATGCTCCTAAATAAATAAATCCACCAAGAAAAAGCGTCAGCATCATTTTTTGGCTATTCGAACTGCATGTAATCTTTGCACTACGATTTATCCTTGTAAACTTTTATGCTTAAACACTTATTACTTTTGATTTTACTTTCTTTTCTTAAATTAACATAAATTAATTTCTTAAATTAATTTATTAAATTTATTATTATATTGATATAATAATTTACTCTTACTCAATAATTTTTGATTATTTTAATAATGCAGAACAAATAACCGAAAAACGGAAGAAAGTGATAGAAATAATGAGAAAATGGATGAGGAATGGTTGAAAACATAATTTGTGAATGTGATAAAGGGTTTTTTTTTTGGGAGGGTGGGGTTGTTTTTGGGAGCGGCAGCAAGAGCTTCTCCTATTTATCGATGCATATCCAATGCGAAACGTACGATGTAGTCATTAAAATTCTAAAATACGAAAATTTTAGTATCCCCCTCCTCCTCCTCCTAAATTGGCAAATGCGCCAAGATTAACTCCTACGCCTGCACCTGCGCCTGCAGTTGCACCTGCACTAGAACTCACATCATCATTATTGGAATTTCCATTATTTCCGCTGCTTCCGCCACTCAAGTCACCACTACTTCCGCTTAGACCTGACAAGACACTGCTAAGGATTCCTCCTGAACCTCCACCTCCATTTGAATCTCCTGAAATTAGTTAATAATTATTATCGATTGTTATACAAAAAATAAAGAAAAATTTATCGACTACAGTGTTTTATTTTTATTTCTCTGCAATAAGAGGATATTATATTAGACATGTCTTGTTCCAGCATTGAAATCACGGAAAATCTGTTCAAAATTCTAGTTATTGCACAAAATATTCCAAGTTTAATGTGGAGTCTATTAAATTTGTATTTACATTTATTTTACTTGTTTTTTTTCTACTGCTACAGTAATTAAAATTAACAATAAGTAGGAAAAATATTTGGTAAATATTGTAACAGAATTTTTGTACCTGAACCACCAGAAAGACCACCGGAAAGCGAACTCAAGGGGGCAAATTTCGAGGCAAAAGCACCGGAAAGGCCACTTTTTGCACTCGTAAAGAAGGTAGTTGCACTATTGATTACCGGACCGATACTGGCTGAACCGGCCTGAATTTTTTGAGAAATTAAATTACTGATGAATTGGCCAGTTGCCGATTGAGTATTATCAATTCCATAAGCAGCGTTTTTCGCTTTATTCGATTCGTCTAGAACCGTCAAAGCTTTCGTCTTTGCATCCAGAAAAGCGTCCAGTTTCTGAAAGCCATAAGATCTTTTAAATAATATTCATAAAATTTCTTGTAGAATAATATTGCTGAAGAATATTTACCAATTTCGTGTAAAATTATATTTAACTTAATACTAACGAAAACAATTTTTAGTCCTTATTTCTTGGTTTCAGTTTCTGTTCCTAATGTTTTCATCGTCTTATTAATTTGTACAAAAATTTGTGTCACAAAGAAAGGGGATTTTTCATTGAGACTATAAAACTTGGCAATGAATTGTACAATGATTACAATTATGCCAATGACTATATATGTAATTTTCCTACACGTATGTGAAAAAGGACACAGCCTGGAAGGTCTAACAAGAAGATATTGTGTAATTTTCCGCGTGGGCTATAAGTATAACTGTAACAAGATAGAAAGTTAAGTAAGTATCCTCATTTTATAAATTTTTTCTATCGAGGCAGGCTACATTAAACATATTAAGTGCATTATGGGATGCGTTTAAACAAACTTGGCTTTCGTAACTGATGAAATTTTTATCTTGGTTCGACGAGCACGACATAAGAGGCAATTTATAGCTTTTTATATAATAATTCATAGATATCATCTTTTAAAGGGAAAAATGCCTGATTGTTTTGATTTATAACAAAATTATTTATAAATATATCATTCAAAAACTTACGCCAAATACAAAATTGATAATCCCATTCGTTACTCCGAGTTTAACAACTCCTATTTTTCTTTTATCTCTGTCTGCTCTTTCGTCGTCTGCTCCAGCATCCTCATCAGTCTCAAGAACGTAAACCTAAAAACATGTCAAATTATTCGTAAAATATATTTTTTTCTCAAATGAGAATGTAATGTAATCAAACAATCCGCAGTAATTTTGAAGCATGCAATATCAAGATCCAGTTTTTCAGTTCAAGCTTAGGTCCAGTTATTGTTAATTTAAAAAACATTTATACATTAATGTTACATTAATTGATTACATTAAAGAATATTTATATCATTCAATATTATAATGTTTTATGCATTTACATTTACAATATTCGATATTTATATTCAGTTGAATAGTTATGATTTTTTTTGTAAAAGATTAAGAAAATAGTATTTGGAAAGCGCTAAGCTTGATTGAAACACCGGGCTTCGAATTTTAAGCTTACCTTAAATTTAAAGTTAGTCAGCTTCCAAGAATCGAGGCTTCACCCATTTCTTATTTTTAAGCTTGAACCGAACAACCGAGCTTACTAACTACTAAATACTAAATGCAAAGCTTCTGCTGTGTTATTACTAAAAAATATATCGCGATTCAGAAATTCAAAAATAATTTTTGGCACATAAGCATATTCAGAAGTAGTTATAATTCAATTTTATCAATTATATATTATAGTTCATAATTGATTAAAATTTATCCTTTTATTTTCGATTATATTTATTTTTTCTGCATATATATTTATTATTCTGCACTTTTTTAGCTACTTAAATATAATTCAAATGGTCGTAAAGTGATTTATGACTAAAATTGTAAAGGCATTAAGTTTGATTTAACAACTATTTAATGATACTGAACGACAGTGTTAATAAGCACGCATGAATACTTAAGCATAAGAAAAGCGAAAAAATTGTAATTAAAGTAGGTAACTAATGCTTCAATTGTTTAATTTGCAGTTTAAGTAAAATTAAAAATAATAATAATTGTAATATTGACTCAGCGAGTCACAAATATTTTATGACCTATCATCGTGGTGTATTTTAAATTGTATATTTGTCCTTTGGATAAATCCGGGTTTTTAAAGATGTAATGAAAACTGGAGTGATCGAATAGGCCAAAGTACTAGATAGTGTAATGTCTAAGTTTGAGACTATAATTCGAGAAAGGAATGAAAAAATGTAGTACATGAGGTCAATAATCTTTTTCCTGTACGAATTCGAATTTCGAACTACGAAATTATTCTTACATCATGCGTCAGATTTTAGAGGATAATTAAATGCATGCAATATGTATTATGCAAGGGTGCAAATTGCCCCTAATATTAAATAGTAAAACATGCTGTGAAAAATGAACCATATTCTTTAGCTTACAAAAAATATTGGTTTAAAATTTTCACAGTAAAAAAGAATACTTAAAATTGTTACACCTGAAAATAGTTTGGATTAAATTCAGTAAAATTTTTCTGGATTTAAGCAAAATTGATTCTGAATTTAACACTTAATTCTGAATTGCAGGTAACGTGTTATTAAATTCATACCAATATTGTTTAAATTAAGACAAAATTTAATTCAATTTAATCCAAATCATTTTAAGGTGTAACAATTTTAAGTATTCTCTTGTGTATAAATTATTTAGGAAAAATAATTTTTGATATTTTACAGATTTTATTTTCGGTTAAACAGTCATTGAAAATTATTTTATGACTCAAGCAGAGTTGTAAATCATGAGAAAGAGAAGTAACCTCATCTGCTTGAAATTTTCTGACTCAAGGATTTCTAAATTTGCTCTACATATCGCTTAATGAAAGGATATTTACTTCTTTTACTTTCCAAATAAAAGGTCGTAACCTTCAAACCTTCCTACTTTTATATTAGTAGGGATAAACAGCATAAAATGAATATTAAAAAAAGTAGAATGTGCAATATACGACTCATCGTGTCTGACCAAAATCGACCGTATCTACTGAATCTTTACTCATGCCTAATCATGCTTTACCAGGCGTTAAAGTCTCCGACACTAAGAAGATATTTTGCTCTTTCAAATGTATTGAACAATTATTCAATAATTAATTATTTATTAGTAATAATTATAGGAACATTATCTTTATTATTTATTTCTCTTTATTATTATATATAGGAACAATAAATTTATTAATTTATTTATTGCAATAACAATAATAATAACTTTTTCAAAATAACGAAAAAAATTAATAATTGCTGCAATACTTAATCAATATTTTCTGAAAAGAAGTCAGAAAACACTTACAGATAAAATAGAAACAAAAATTAATAATGGAATGTGCTTTATCCCACTTTGCTTCCCACATTACTGCTATATAAATTCTATATTAGTTCAGAATGTTATATTCACTGCATTTATAATGAAGATTTAAATCTTAGATTTTTATTAATTTCTACCCACCTCCCTTTCTATTTTGAATTATTAGAATTCACTAGACTGCTTAGCGAATAATTTTTTATATCTCAATATAAATTCCTTGCCTCTAAAGCAACTGAATTATTGATGACTGTGCAACTGCATTTGTTATTGTTCGTAAATGAGTCATGGTAATTTATTCAATTAATTATTAAATAAATGTGATTGTCCTAAAAAATATGTTAACACTTCATGTATATTTTATACAAGTTACTCTCTAAATCTGAATTAGTCAAAATTTTCACTGATTTCATTCAGTGACCCATTTTTAGCTAATTCATAAGTAAATTTTGACTGAAGTTCAGTAAAATTGACTAAAATTCAGTCAAAATTCCCTGATAAATTAGCTAGAAATGGGTCACTGAATGAAATCAATGGAAATTTTGACTGATTCAGATTTAGAGATTGTGTGTGTAAATTATTTGTACTCATTTTATAAATTATGTTTCTAAAATATTTTCATTATTTGAATAATTGTTGGGCTTTTTCTTTAGAATCTCTGGTGACTATAATTTGTGTGTATAGACCAGCTTCTAATTTTATTTTATTTTGTCGATGTATAGGGGCTTGTCGTTACCCACGTGGGTTCAGCAACACGTCAGAAATTTTAACACACCCATAAAATTGAGTGGCGCGTGCGATCACGCTTTACATTCATGTGTACATTTATAAACCTGGACCATTCCTCGATCACTTTCACTACTGACTCGCTTCTTTCCATCACCTTCCCTTTCCTTCTCTTTATCCTCTATTTCTCGCAATCTTTCGGACGCTTGAAAGCCAAGTGCATCCGCATTTTGCGGAAGACATTTCTGTCGATTAAAACTCATCATTGCACTTCCGCGTACAGAAAAAATCTGTTTTATAAAAGACCTTTCGAGATAACTCAAACTTTATATACTTTAATTGGGATGCACATTTCAATTACCGATGTATTGCATCACAGAAGCAAATAATTCAAATTGAAAATAATTATTCTTGTTTTAAAAGAAAATAATTTACATTGTTGCTCAAAAGGGGATTTAAAATAAATCAAAAGAATTTGAAAATATTGTGGGTTTTTAAATCAGTGTTTGTGATGCTATAATAAAAAATGTTGCTCAGTAAATACTTTGCCAAAAATATAGATATTTTTCAAACTCACTTCGTTTAAAGGACTGAGATCGTCCTCTGCTGCCCTTTTAACTATAGGACTGGAGGCAACGAGACCAACGACCAATAAAAGGCTACATAGTATGCAAGATGTCTTCATTTTGCACCTTCTTCTTACTCCCTTCTCTAAATTAAGTGTTCTGCAAATAAAATTGTATTACTAACTTTTATATGGGATTTAAGTTTCATATTGTAATTAATAACTTAATAATCTTAATAATAATTAATAATTAATATTGTAATTAATTAATATTGCAATTTCAACTTATGAGTTGATCTTTTACATGTTACAATATATGACTAGAAGTAGGACAATTCTTAATTTCAGTTATGCGAAAGGATCTAATAGAATTAAGTAGTTTAACTTCAAATGACCTAAAGGGGAACAACTGGTATAACTTGCATGACAACTTGACTTTCCATAAAATTAACAAAACCTGTAAAGTCAAAAATAAACATTCGGTAATGATTTTTTCGCATACAATGCTTTATGTTATAAAAATACACATTGAATTATTATTGAATATTTACAATTCATTAATAATGTTAAAATTGTTTCAATCCCACTGTTTTCCCTTATTATTATTATTATTATTATTTCCTTGACTTTACAAAAGAAGAATATAATGTATAGAAATTTTGTTTATAACTGAATAAACAACTTTTCTTACATAAGTTGTAAATAACCTATATATGAAAGTAAATATGAAAGTAGTTAACTTTTATATAAACTGAATATTTACACAAGCTCAACACTAATTCTCCAAACCGTTCTCAAATTATTATTCTCACTTTGGAATCTAAGCAACATCTGCCCTAAAACTTTACGAAACAATTACAGCATGATGCCTCATAAACAGTAAATTACTTCACGTTTTCCGTCAGACAACTTGCTTACAACTTACTTTAAATTGTCCAACTGTTTTTCCATCTAAACAAATTAAATAATTTGGGCCTATTACGTGCCATATTAAAAGAGCGAAGAAACGGCCGTTACGTGCAATGACATAAACTAGTGGCGAGAGAAATTGTTGTGTGAAACGGTAAATTACACTGAAACGGTGGCGGTAATTACTAATCGTTCGCGTATTTTTTTTACTTACAAGAAACGTAGCACATAACCCACGCGTGAGTAGTTAGGGAGTGAAACGAGTTCCTTTCGAATCTTAGGAACCACCGGCGTAAATTGAGGGTAGTGAAAAAAAATGTTTAATTGGCGAACACTTACGGGAGTCGGCACGGTAGATGGAGTGCGTGAGTGCGTGACAGATGTGTACCTCACGGAGTGCGAGGCTCGTTTGAGGATTACGGAGAAGGAGGTGCCGAAGTCTTACGGCAAGCGAATGAACGCGAGCATATGTGTTCGTCTCAAGAATCGAGAATCGAGCCTCGAGATTCGAGAATCGACTTCTGTCTTTATTCCTACACTCTCCTTCTTGTAGACTCCCTCCCGTGGGTGGGGCAATCTTGATTTAAGCCTTTAAGGAGCTGAACCCATTGATGTCAAAGAAACCTGGAGGGGAAGATCGCCATATGGATGATATGCAACCAAGTGCTTCATTTGAATAGTAGAAGAGTTGCTACATGGTACATTTTCTTGGATGCTGAGTTGGAATTGCATAAATAAAGAAGGAACTATAAATTTCTTTCATTTTTAGTGAAAAGGCATGTTCATAAACTTAATTTTATTTCAGGTGAAATTGATCAGATGGATCAATGACAAATGAATTGGGAGATTCTCATATGGGTGATTCTTTATAAGGAGGGCACTTTTGTGTCCAAGAGATAAATTATTTAAAATATTGGCAATATCAATATGAGACTCGGTAAAAATCTTCATTTTAGAACTTTATAACATGATTTGCGATAAAAAACTGGTTTAAAAAACCAGAATAAAATAACATAAAATAACATGAAATACCCGAAAAACTGTTTTGGAGTATGTCAACAAATACGCGAGGCACACTTTAGAGTCATATAGTGAATGTAAACTAAAGTGTTTTCAAATTAATGATTAATGTTCCTAAAAAGTAACTCAAACTGTACGATTTTCAGCTTTAATATTTTAATTTAACTACATAACAAACAACAACTACATAACAATATATATTAAAATATGGGTGTCTCTGAAAATTTGGAAAGGTTACGACAATAGGCACATTGCTATAGTTTAACTGTTATGATTAATTTTCTGGGCCCGGGTTTGTGATAAAATTGAAGAAAAAGCTTCTCGCTACTCATCTCATCAAAGTTTTATGAGTAAAAATATATAGGTGAGACCGCTCTACAGTAGGTAGTGTAAATTTCTAAGGCATCTAAATATTGCAATTTAAATAAATAACTGAAGTTTTTTGCATTTTTGTGTAGCAAAAATTATTAATTATAAATTATTCAATTAACTATATATCTATATGAAAAGAAAGTTAATGAATTCATTACTTAGCTGTTTTGAGCAATTTTATGAGACATTGCAGTGATACGAATTTTTCCATATTTTCCAACAATAGGTAATCGCTTATAATATAAAGGATATAGATAAAATAAGGCTTATTAATAAAAGATTATAAAATATGACGTATATAATTTTCAGTTTATTTAGATTTATAAGAACAAACAGTCCGAAACTATCATTTTTTCACTAAATAACATTTCAATTAAATTTTTTGACATTTTCGATCGGCGGAAAATACATGAGGTTGGCAGTACTTGTAACATTTAAGACACCTAACCCAAACTTAGCAATGGCAAGAAATACACAGAATTAACCTCTAGCTAATTAAAACAATTATGGCGAAGGCCATAATTTTTTTAATTCCTTATTTTTCACTAAAAATACTATTATTTTTTATATATAATTTTTATTCTACACATTTAATTATTATTATTAAACGTTTAGGTACTTGCTCTATATTTATCAACTAAAACTGATAACCCACGAAAAGTCAAAATCAAACCTTCAACGCTTCAGTATCTTTCGTCTACATTCGGTAAATATCGAGTTTCTTCATTGTTGCCATCTCGGGAGAAAAATTCTACGATTACCTACTGTTAGATTTTGCAACGCCAAATAAAAAGTGCTTAAAAATGCAGATATGAAGAAAAATAAAGGTTTGCGTCGAAGTATATTGTTCCTAAAACTTCCAGTTTTGTTATAAATACAAAAACATAGTCCTGCAAAATTTTATTTAAGTGAAAACTATGAATATAGAAAATTCAAAATTTTTTTAAACCTGCAGAAAGTCAGTTTTTTACTTTTACTTGCTTACTCTTAATTAATAATAGTAAATAATCTTATGATGACAAACTTGATTAACATTCTTAGTCCGTTTTCTAGTTATTTAAAATTACCTACTGTAAAATATTACCCACTGTAGAGCAGTCTCCCCCTACTTACTTTGAAAACCACGAAAAGTGCAAGGAAAACGTTGCGTATTTTTATTAGTATCCACTGTCGTACCTCGTGATATCTCTTATATTTCTCAATAAAATAGAATGAATCAACTGTAAAAATCTCAAGTAAACAGGGATAAAACAATTTTCTAAAGGGTTTTATGATTCATGTTTTCATCCGTGGAATCATTTTTTGTGATGTCATGACCTCCATTGTCGTAACCATACTTTTGAATCCCAAAATTTTGCAAAAAAATGATTTAAAATATGATTTTGTTTTGATTGTACAAGTAACAAAATGATGAAGTGACAAAAATTTGATGAATTTGAAAAATTAATTTTTTTTATTAAAAAAACTATTAAAAAATAGATGGTATGAAAAAAGTATTAAAAAATTTTGTTTGAAATTTTTTTGGTTTTTTTCTTGTACCATGTAACAATTTCTAATCTTGTTAATTCTTATTTGCTGAAATTCAAGAACATTTTCTTATTCTTTGGAAAAATGAACCATAGTTACACGAGAGTAGATAATGCATAACGTCAAAAAGTCCTAGAAGCATTTAAAATAAATTTTAAGCTTGACTACATACAGAAATTCTTTTTATGATACATCTAATTATAGTGAAAAACAATTATCTAAACACATTTTTTATTTTTATTTTACTTTTTCCAAAAGTGCCCTTTGTATGGAGAATCACCCATATGTCACTTCACTGTAAAAAATTTTTCGGAAAATTTTCCCAAAAAAGTTTGCCAGCTTATAACCTGAACATTTTGAAATTTTTCCTAATGCATTCGGAAATAACTCCGAATTGTAGTTGGAGATTTATTTATACGATCTCCTAAGCTTTGCGAAATATTTCCATTTCGGAAATTAACTTAAATCAACTAATTGAAAATATATTCGGAAAATTTTCCAATATTCTCGGAGAAATTACCCATTTTACTCGGAAAAACATATATTCGACCTTTTTTGGAAAAATTTCATACTATTTAATCTTGAAAATTTCCAAAATTTTTCACAGTGTACGGAGAAAAAAATATGTAAAATGGAGATATTCAGTTCAACAGTTCGAATTTTTAATGCAAATTTGTTACCTTTTTGGCCATGCTTAGAACATTAAATTTTGCGAAATTGAGTTTAATTCAAGAAAAAACTTAAGCGTCTAAACTCTCTTCGAATGTAAGATTTCTCGAAATCAAAATTATTCAGTTTGTTTTAAAATTAAATCCATCTGAAATAAAATTCGAATTTGAAAAATTCGAATCGACGATTCGAACTTTTCAAATTTAAATTTCATTTCAGATGGATTTAATTTCAATACCATTGACTTTGAAATTAAATCCATCTAAGATCAATTCGAATTTAATTAAATCCATCTGAAATGCAATTTAAATTTGAAAAGTTCGAATCTTCGATTCGAATTTTTCAAATTCGAATTTTATTTCAGATGGATTTAATTTAATAACCAATTAAATAAGTTCGATTTCGAGAAATCTTACACTCGAAGGGAGCTTAGAAGCTTCAATTTCTTCTTAAATTAAAATCAATTTCGAAAAATTAAATGTTCTAAGCATGACGAAAAAAGGTACCAATTTGTATTGAAAATTCGAACTGACGAACTGCACACCTCTACTGTAAAATTAACAGAATCATCTGTTAAAATAAGGACGGGTGATATTTCTGTTATATTTATATAAATTTGTGTTAGACTTACAGATGAGCAGTAAATTTAACAGATATTTCTGTAGAATTAACAGAAATGCCTGTTAGGTTAAGATTTTAAAAGAAAAATTAGAATTCCATTGACCTAACAGATATTTCTCCTAACTCTACAGAAATATCTTACATTTACTGACCATCAGTAAATTTACCAAAAATTTCTATAAATATAGCAGAAAAAATCTGATGCTGTCCCTATTTTAACAGATGATTCTATTAATTTTAATTACTGACCATTTGTCAGTTTAATAAAAATTTCTATAAATATAACAGAAAAAAATCTGATGCTGTCCCTATTTTAACAGATGATTCTATTAATTTTACAGATTTTTTCTCTTTACTAAGGACGCTCAATAAATTAATAGGCCTCTTATAGCCACTAAAGCCTTTTTATGTTGCTCCAGAAATGATAGAAATTATACTTTTGGGTAAAATAAAAAGGTCTCAAAAAAATTATATTTTTTAAGCAGGATGAAAAAATCCTAGAGGGGTTCAAATTAAATAATTGATTCGTATTCCTTGAAGAATTCTAAAGAGGTAAATATTTTATTGAAATTTTCTTTGCTTTTAAAGCGCGATATTACAAAAAGTTGATTTCGTTCAAACACAAAAAAACCGACGGTGTGAATTTATTGCAACTCATTTTAAAGAATGGAAATTTTTTTTAAGATTTAATTTATTTCTGTCTCATTTTTGTTTTACTTTATTTTGAAACAGAATTTGACGTAAAATTTAGGATCAGCATTTTACTGTGACTTTGGAGGGAATTTTTTTCTCGGAAATTTGAAAAGATTAGGGGGGGGGGCGTTGTCCTCTACTCGAAAAAAACTTTCATCGGGTATAAATTTGAGTCCATCTAGTGTACACTGTTAGAAATTATTATTTGTAATTTTACTAAACTTTTACTATGCAAACTTGTATTAAATTTTGCAATAATAGATTGGGTGGATTGAAAAATTCAGAAATCGAAAATGCCTTGGCACTGAAAAATTTTATTTTGGGTCCCTTTTAGCATGTGTGAAATTGGAAAAAAACTATTAACATCTTAAGATTGCATGAAGTCAAAATAAGATTAAAAAATTTGTTAAGCGCAGTTGTTTGTGAAAATTATTATTGAATAATAGTAAAATGGATAAAACATAATAAATAATAAGTATTGAACTTAAAAAATAAGTAATTTAATTAATTTAATAAATTAAAATGATAATTCAGAAATCTTATAAATTTTCTAATTTAAATAATTAATTATACCCGCATGCATATAGTTTCCTTAAAAGCATTCTTTTTACAATTAAAATTTCACAGCAACTCTTACACAAGTGTCAGTTTATCGATTTCTCCAAAATAAGAAAAGAGAGATTATTTTGTAAATTGTTAAAGAGGAGAATTAGTATTCATTTTTTTGCATATAGTTTTAATGTTTGGAGATGAAACAAATAGCCGCCATTTTTTATATTACCATATTTAGAATAACTATTGTACGCTCTTTTCATAATAAAATATTTGATTAAATATTCAATTAATTACGCAAAATCTTTTAACAAGTTATGTGCATTTATTATAAATTATTTTCCAAATTTCTTATATTTTTTTAATAAACAATAAAAATCAACTTAATGAGAAAGAGAGAAAGACTTTTCAATATTCATATGACATTTAATCAAGAGAAACTCCTTTCCGTGTTTTAAAACAATTATTGTACTTTGTAGCAATCAACTTCATAATCGTCTTTGTTATTATGGTAGTAATTCATGATTTAATCAATTTGGAAAGTAAGAGCAGACATATTCCTTACCAACCATTTTTCTTTTGTTTTCTAAACAAAATGTCATGGAAATAATGAAATAAATAGTTATCTCTTTAAGTAAACCATTGTTGTTAGTTATGTCAAGTAATATAAACAAAAGGTGATTAAATCTAGTTAAAACCGGTTTTTCATAAGGCTAATTTTACGTTATAATTTTGGTCATTTTTAATAATTGTATAACTTCATTTTTATATAAAGAAAAGCAAAGAAAATCTCGAGGGTTCAAATACATTCAATATTCTCAAATGAAGTTCAGACAAAACAAAATTAGCGATCTTATTTTTCCAGGACTAGAAGTCTAAATCAATTATCTCCCAGTGTTTTTAGAGAATGCTTGCCAGCTCTAACCGTAAAAGAAGGCATTCAAGTTAATCGAGTAAAACTCTCCTTTCACCTTGACAATAATCTTCGGATTCTGATGTCAGGTGCTCCCAACGATAATTGACAATAAAAGTTCAAGTAGCATCAAATAACTTTTCTTTCTTGAATTAGAATATTTTTCCATCAGAAAATTTCATAATAATAGAATATAAATAAGTTTTCAACTAAAGGCTATTAAAAATAAAAAAACTTTTGTCAAAAACATATCCTGATTGCATGTTACATAATTAGATCTATTTTCGAAAAGGTCACGAAAGCGGCTAACCCAAACACATAATTACCATTCTAAATGCCGAGCACGAGTTGCCGAAAAGGAAGAATATGGGCTTTTTTCTTACATAAGTTTTTTCGCGAAATTTAAAATGCATTTGCGAAGATGTATTTACGACTCCATCATGATACTAGAACCAAAATATCCTCCCTGAAGCCTCGACCGTTTCGAAATGTTACTTAATAAGCGACACTTCCCATTGGTTTATAGGTCAGAAGAGGCTCTTTAAATTCCAAGTGTATCCCTAGGCTTGTCCGGTCGTTAAGGACGAAAAAACAATTGGACATGTATTTTCTTCAATGTAGAAAGTTTTTTTTTCGCAGTAACATGACCTTGATCAAAGTATTTGACTCACAATAGAAAGACTCTTGCCAAATAAAAGTGCAATCTGCAAATATTAGTAAAGGAATAAATAAAATGAGAATAATTAGTAAAGGAATGCGAAGATTTAAAAAAATAATTTTTATAGTAATACAAAATAATTTTATAAGAATGTGAATTGTAAATTCTTTATCTTGTGGTGCCACATAACGACGAAAAGAGGAAAGAATATGCTAAATTGATCAGGCAACTTTCTTTCGGAAAAAGAAGGTATGTTTTACAAGAATCGCGCAATTGCATAAGAGTATATAAGTAAGTATAAGGAAGAGTAAAGAGAAAGACTTGAGATTTATAATCCTGATCAAAAGATCAGATACCGAAAGTCACCAAGTTCGATCTGCAACACATGGTCTTAATGGTCTTAAGTCATCCAAAAAAGTGATGTAATTTTGGAATAAAGACAAATTTCTGAAAATTTAAAGAAATAATAACTAATCCTAATATAATTTCGTGTAAATTGTAGTTCTATAGAATCCTATTGTAGATCCAAAGCCACATATGTACATAATATGTAATGGTATACATAATAATTGCATGCAATTTAAAAATAAAAATTACTTCATTTTTTAATAATGCCCCATATTGTTATTAAGAAAAGCTGAATTAATCGCTAGACAGCATGTAGACATTCATTTCACGCTTGGTGAATGAATGTGCAAGAATACATACGTATATAAATACACACTTCTTCTTCAATCTTCGAGTAGATGGACTCCAACATTCACTCCAGTAATCACGTTTGTTTCTTCAACATCAATTATGCACCGAATTATTTCTTCTTTAAAAGTATCTCTATAGCTTTCATTTATCAAAATGGTTGCTTTTATAATAAAAGAAAGTTACTCTTATTACCTTTTACTAATAAATCCAGAAAAATTATTTATATCAATTTAACTATTTATAATTTACTGAAATAGAAAAGTTGACCTTTATTCATTTAACCCTTCTTGGTTAAATCTGTCAAACCTATTATTATTTATTATCAATCTTATTCCGACCCGGAATATTTTGAAACTTAGGTTAAAAATATTTTAATCAACGAAGAATATTAACATTAATACACAATCATAAAAAGAGTCACAACTTAAAAAATGAACTTCCCCAAAAGATATTTAAAATACTTAAATTTAAATTAATTAAAAGATATTAATTACTTATCAAGATTCTTCTCCTTCCAATTTTCTAACACTCTATTTTCACCAAGTTTCTATCCGGAACAGTGGTTCTCAGTGTCCTCTTTCTCTCTAGACACACTGCACTTTCATTCACATCACCAGGACCGGTTCGTCATGAAAAATCATTAATATCTTTTCTCAAGATATTTTTTTTCTTGTCAGTTCCTCTCAAAGGATACTCTCTCAAGACTTGTCGAGGATTGTTGATTCGCCAACGAATTTTATATTTAAAATGAAATTAAAAAACGACTTTAAACCTGAATTTCACACCGAGAATCGCGCGTCTCGAGCCTAACCGAGGATCGACTTTGCCTGGCTTGTTAAGTTCAACTCTCGATAGGAGGCCAGTCTCAACACCTGAGAGTCCATGCCAGGGAAAGAAGAAAGTCCTCTTCCCGGGGAAAATTAGTCGTACGTATGTCACCGAGGCATCAATAATGAAAAAAAAGTGTCGCGCAACAACTATTGCAATGTCGCGTGCGTAGTAACAGTATACAACATACAGTAGTAGAAATCGATTGCGTAATTTGGGCGCGCTCGATAAATCGCGCAATGCATTAACTCGACCGTCACCGACTGACCGCTGTTTTAAAAAATTAGGTGCCTTGATGAAAATCCTAGCCAGAGTGTAAACAACGCTCTTAAACGAACATCTCGATGCTAATTTTCTTGTCATGTTCTCATTTGTGACAGTGAGAAAAAAATTTGATTGAATGAATTTCTTCGCCAATGAACAGAAATTGAGTCAATTGAATGGAGACTTCATTAAAAACGTATGAGTTATAAAGAATTTTTTCAAGATTGCCACAGAGTATGGAAAACCTATAAAAAGAAATAAAATTGTGTAAAAAAAACGAACATCTTAAACGAACATCTCGATGCTAATTTTCTTGTCATGTTCTCATTTGTGACAGTGAGAAAAAAATTTGATTGAATGAATTTCTTCGCCAATGAACAGAAATTGAGTCAATTGAATGGAGACTTCATTAAAAACGTATGAGTTATAAAGAATTTTTTCAAGATTGCCACAGAGTATGGAAAACCTATAAAAAGAAATAAAATTGTGCAAAAGGCTCTTGAGAACCTGTAAAATATCAAGAATTTAGAAAATTATTTTTATTACATATTATAGTTTCAAAAAAATTTAAAGAATTTTACTCTCAAAAAATTTATTTTCAATTCATACAAATCTGTATAGTAGCCAAAAAATATTTTGTCAAGTCCTGATGAGAATGTTGGAGAAGAGAAAGAAAATTTGGTCACATATATTTTTTCAATAGATTTTTAAAGTTTTTGCATGCATTGGAATAGATTTTTAAAGTTTTTGCATGTATTGTAATCGATTTTTAGAGTTTTTGCATGTATTGTAATAGATTTTTAAAGTTTTTGCAAGAATTTGTTACACTTTTCAATATGGATTTCCCCAGCATCTGGGATTCCACAGGCTTGTAATACTTCAGTGGCAAGAAATGGTCTCAATTTTATACTAAGAAACAGGCCTTCTAGGTAAATGATGTAAAATTTTACGTAACGATAATCGTGTAAGTATTACATATAGATATAAACTATATAGAGATCCGTGTTCTTTGATCTCGTTCATGGCACTCAAATAAATATCCTCTTTACTTTCTCCAGCTGATCTCCGGTTCATGCACTTGCAAAATATCCTTTGTCAAGGTGATCGATTCTCGATTTACTGCTTTCAAATATTTTCCTTCTCTAATATTGTATTCTCTCTTTTAATTTGGTTTTATCCTTGTTTCGAAATTTTATTTATGATATTCAATGATTTTGTCGAATTTATTTCTTAATTAAAATAAATAAGATAAAAAACATCATAGAAGGAAATTGATGTATAAAAACTACGTCATTTGGACCATTTTATTGTTGTGAATCTCCCAATGACGAATGACGTCGTTTTTACACATCAATTTCCTTCAATGATGTTTTTTATTTTATCATATTCTCGGACGTAAAAGGAGTTTTAACTATTCCATCGTCAAACAATATAAAATTAATAATTAAAAAATTTTTAATTAAAACAATTTTAAGTTTTAATTCTGGACCAGAAGGTTTATACTGTTTTAAAAATTGAATCTTCTGCAAGATAAGGGAAATTGAATTTATTTTTGCTTTTGAGATTAATAATGACACTTCAGTTAATAGAATTATTGACAGCAGGAAATTGAGCTCTTCAGACAATTATTGTAATTTAATTATTATCAGACAATTATTGTAAAAGTCATATAACTATCTTGAAAGGACTTTCATATGCTTCACTCTTCTGTTAAATAAATGACAATCATCAATAAATATTACTGCAAAGTGAAATTCTCAACATGTCTTAATACTTATATGTATATCCTCTTACGCTGTTTTGCATTACATATTAATTATCCATTAATACTTGTATAAAAAAACCTGCAATTGAAATAGCAAATAATTAAAAACGAACTTTATAATCTCACAATCCTCATTTTAAACCTGAATAAAATATTCATCTGGTAAAGAAAATAAAAAGATGATTGATGTAAAATCAATCAAAAGTAAACAAATCATGCATTTAAATATTAATTGATTAATAATTATGTAAACTTCAAGTTTCATTTACTTTAGAAAAATGACACTACGAAAATGATTCCTTGTTTATCCTCATAGTTAAACATTTATGGATTTTGAAAGCCCAATTTCTAATCTCACATGCTTAGTCAAAGTTGCAAAACATATGTAACAATGCAAAACGAGTTCTTGCAACTCTCATAATACATCCAAGGAATCAAAGTTCGCAGGATCACGGCACAAACGAGGTTGTAAAGGCACGATTACATAATGAATCTCGATAGAATGTTACAAGTGATTCGTTAATGATGCAAACTATCTTGAGGAAGTTCTCGTTAATAAACTAGTTATGGAACATGCGCATAATGAATTGCAGTTAGAAAGTCGGCTTTGGGGGTCATAGAGCAAAGCCATTGCTCTTGGCGAATTGCCAGTTGCGCAATCATACAGGATCGTGTCTGTGAATATTAATAATGTCGATATTACAGTAGCAAAATAAAGGGGTTCGATAAAAAAAATTAAAAACAAAGTATATATAATAATCGAGACACGAGAAAACGCCCATGACCTTCTACCTTGCACCTAACACCTAACACCTTACACTTAACACTTAACGTAGCACCTTGCATTCGATAGTTAGTCAAAAGAGAACGTTCGAGATCCCATTTCATTTGCTTCTGTTCACAGACCAAGTACCTCGCAAGAGTGAAATCTCGATAGGTAAAAATTAACTCCTGCCTGGATCCTTTTGTTTTGTCATTAAATTCCAGTTTGCAATTATTGCAATAACTTGCATGCCCGAGTAAATACTTTCGAAATATCCCTGTTTTTCGATCGTCATCATTGTGGCAAACAAGACATTCTGGAACACGGTGATCCATTAGATCAAGTGAGTTTTGAAATATATGGAGATCTGCATCCCGAGCATCATTGATCTTATGATCGAACACGTAGGGGTCGTGATCCTGCAGAAGTGTTTACACGCCCTGATTTGTAATGATTTTCAGAATTGCGAGAAAGCTTGAGTACTGTATAAACAGAAGCTGTACAAATACTTAATTGACAATTTATTTAAAATTGGCAATTTAATTTTTATAAAGTCAAAAACTGAAATGTTGAAACAGAATCCTTCCTGAAAAATTGATGGCCCAAAAAACTCGCAATTTCGATATTTCATTGTTGTCGATTTTCTGCAGTGCTAATTGGATTTTTTTAATTTGAAACTTAGAACAAGTCCAAGACATAGATGCGGTTTTGTTTTCAAATTTCAAAAAATACAAGATTAATTGTGAAATTAAATGATTCAAAATGAAAAGCGCGTGGTTATGTTTCGTAATTTTAGGAGATATAAAATTAATTGAAAGTTGTAATTTGAAGAAAAATATATAAATAATATAACTTAATAAAATTTGTTTCGAAAAAAATTCAGAAGAGAGAAAAAATAAAAGAAGTTTAATTTGAAAAGAAACTAAATTAGAGATCTTCTAGACTTAAAAAAACATAAGTTCGACTTTAAAAGCTTCCATTTTGAGAAAACAGTATTGACGGATGTAGTTCCCGTACAGTAGGGTGGTCCAAATTTTTTTTCGAAATTTCGTACTCTACCCCCCAAATTTGTTCGAATCCACAAAAAAATAAATGCGTTTTTTTTTTTTAAAAAGATATTTAGAGGTTTCGCAAGCCCCATGAAGTTTAACAAGTATTTCCCCATAAGAAAAAAAGACGTTTTTGTAAATTTTATTCAGAATCGTCAATATTAGGTGAATCGAGTTGAAACTCAACATTTCTCTTCAAAATTAACAATATGATACGAATCAAAAATTACTTTTTAAATATCCTCCCCATAAGTCTGTTTTATAGAATCCCAAAAAAACTCAAAGTGAAAAATCGTGGTTTGCGAGCTTTTGGCGCTAATTATTCTTTTCTTCGCGATTTTTCTTAGTAAAAATTGTTTCTCATACATAAAATATTACTTTCTACTGATAATTAGATGTTTACATAAATTGTTTAAATAATTTATTATTATTTATAGTACTTTTCTCTTAGAATAGAGTTAGAAAGTACGGTTTTTTCCGAATTTTTCAACATTTTTTCAACTTTTCAGTTAGAACGAGGCAATAATCAATTAAAGTTAACAGAAATAATTGATTAAACAATTTATTATTATTTATAACAATATTCTCCTAGAATAATGCTAGAAAGTTGCGGATTTTTCTGAAATTTTCACCTTTTTGTCCACTTTTCATATAGAGTCAGGTAATAATTAATGCAATTTAGCAAACATAATTGTTTAAAAAAATTAATGCTTACAACTATCTTCTCCTATATTAATGCTAGATAGTTTTGGTCTTTCCTGAAATTTTTAACTTTTTGTCCACTTTTCACTTAGCGAGGTAATAACTAATGCATGTTAACGAAGACAATTGTTTAAACAATTTATTATTATTTATAACAATATTCTCTTTAAATAATGCTAGAAAGATGGTTTTTTTAAAATTTTCCCATTTTTGCCCGCTTTTCAATTAGAGTAAGGTAATAATTATTTCAAGTTAACGAACATAATTGTTCGGTCAATTTATTATTCTTCTTAATAATATTCTCTTTGAATAATACTAGAAAGTTGCGGTTTTTTCTAAAAGATTCAACTTTTTGTTCACTTTTCGCTTGAGAGGAGTTAATAATTAATTCAATATAATAAAAATATTTGTTTAAACAAATTATTATTATTTATAACTATCTGCTTCTATAGTAGTGCTAGAAAGTTGCAGTTTTTTCTAAAATATTCTAAACAAAATTTTTACAAGTCATTTACAGACTCACTTCTCCCATCTACTCCTTCTTCTTTGTTTTTTCATTCCATACTTTGTTTTTATCTCTACTGTAAGATAGCCTTTTTGTTTAAATTAATATTTTTAAAACATTAGAAAAGAAGTAAAAATACTTTAATTAAAAAAAAATAGAATCATATTTAAAAAATGATTTTTATTGATGTTCATTTACTATTTTTTATAGCTAAAAAATCAAAGCAAAACTGAAGATTTCAGAAAAAGGAACAACTTTCTAGTATTACTCTAAGAGAAGATAGTTATAAATAATAGTAATTTGTTTAAACAAATGTTTGTTAAATTGCATTAATTATTAACTCACTCTAAGCGAAAAGTGGACAAAACGTTGAATATTTCAAAAGAAACCGTAACTTTCTAGCATTATTCAAAGACAATATTATTAAAAATAATAATAAATTGTTTAAACAGTAACTTTTGTTAACTTGAAATAATTATTACCTCACTCTAATTGAAAAGTGGACAAAAGGTGGAAAATTATAGAAAAAACCGCAAATTTCTAGCATTATTCTAAGAGAATATTGTTATAAGTAATAATCAATTGTTTAAACAACTGTGTTTATTAACTTGCATTAATTATTACTTCACTAAGGGAAAAGTGTACAAAAAGTTTAAACAATTGTTTGCTAAATTGCATTAATTATTAGTTCACTCTAAGTGAAAAGTGGACAAAAAGTTTAAAATTTCAGAAAAAACCGCAACTTTCTAGCATTATTCTAAGAGAATATTGTTATAAATAATAATAAATTGTTTAAACAATTATTTCTCTTACCTTTAATTGATTATTGCCTCGCTCTAACTGAAAGGTTGGAAACATGTTGAAAAATTCGAAAAAACCGAGACTTTTTAACTCTATACTAAGAGAAAATTGCTATAAACAATAATAAATTGTTTAAACAATTTATGTAAACATCTAATTATCAGTAAAAAGTAATATCTCTTATCCTAGAAACAATTTGTAGCAAGAAAAACCGTTAAAAAAAAATAATTAGCGCCAAAAACTCGCAAATCCCAATTTTTCACTTATGGGGTTTTTGTGAGACCTTATGAAACAGACTTATGAAGGTGATATTTAAAAAGTAATTTTTTATTCGTATTTAATGGCTCATTATGAAGAGAAATGTTGAGTTTCAACTCGATTCACCTGATATTGACGATTCGGAATAAAATTTACAAAAACGTCTTTTTTTATGGGAAATACGTGTTAAACTTCCTGGGGCTTGCGAAACCTCTGAATATAATTTTTTTTCATTACAAAACGCATTTATTTTTTTTGTGGATTTGAATAAATTTTGCAAATTTTGAAAGTTAAACCTAAGCCTAATTTAGAAAAAAAAATTGTTTGGGTCATAACTGTTTACTTAAAAATAGTTATTTGGATATTTGTGTTTTTCCTTTCATCTTAGAAAAAACTCGTCATTTTCATTTAATTTCAATTTTTAACAACTTATTTTGTTCCTTAAAAGATCCTTTACAGTTATATTTGGTAAGTTTTGATTAAAATTATTTTATTTAGAAATTATACAGTTAATGATCTTGCAAATTATACTATTACTGTAAATTTCACTGTTAAAAATTTCCATGGCAATTTTCAGAGACATGAGACTGAAGTTTTATGGAGTTACCGTTTCTGAAATTTCAGTTACATTTTGGTAAATTTCAGTTACAATTTCATAAATTTAAGAAAAATTTAGAAGAATTCGATCACAAGTAACAGAAAATTCAGTTACATTTTGGTCATTTTACGATACTTGTAACTGAAAATTCTGATACTTATAACTTAAAATTCCGAAACTGTAATAGAAAAAATTTTACGTCTGGTAACTGAAGCTTTATGTAGTTACATGCAACTGAAAATTTAGTTACAGTTTGGTAAATTTCAGTTACAATTTGGTAAATTCAAGATAAATTTAAGAAAATTTAAAATAAATTTAGGAAAATTCAGTTACATTAACTAAAATTTAAGACAAATTCATGAAAATTCAGTTACAGTTGAAATTCAGTATTTTTAGAAACGTTTTCTGAATAGTATCTTACATTTTATAAAAATTTCTGTTACTTTCATAACCTAAAAGTTCCAGAAATTTACGAAAATTTCTAACAATGTAGGTGAAATGGCAAGTTTTAATAAAAACGTACTATATAGAACTCTAAACGATCTTTTAAGGAACAAAATGAGCCGTTGAGAATTGAAATTGAATGAAAATTACGATTTTTGTCTAAGACGAAGGAAAAAACCCAAATATTTAAATAAATACTTTTAAAGAAACAATTATAACTCAAACTATTTTTTTATGTAAAACGATTCAGTTTCTATTTTAAAATTCGTTTGAATAAATAAAAAGCTCTTTTTGTTGATTTTATAATTTAAGATAAAGATTGATTAATTTTGAGTTTGATTGTACGGGGAGAACATCCTTAAAAGCCATGTTAAAATTTAAGCTCTTGAATCTGAATAGCTTCAATTCTAAAAACTTGGAATTACGAATTAAGGAACATAATCGAGTCTTAAATTTTCAAAGCTTTCCAGTTTAAAAATGTTTAATTATTTCGAAATCGTTAAATATCGCTTTTTAGTAATGCCATTCATAGTTCACTCATATCCAAATTTAAAAAATTGTAATTTTATTTTATTTTTCTTTAATTTTAAAGATTTATGATTATTAAATGTCAAAATTAACCTTTAGAGGGCCGGAAAACTAATATATTGGCTCCCCCCCCTGATCGAGACTTCGTCTATGATCAATCAATGATATAAGATACCTTTTCGGCCAATTTTCTGAGGTCGATTTTCCTCCCAAATTGCCGGCCCTCTAAAAGTTAAAAGACCATGCAGACAGGAGATAATTAGCGCACGTAGCGCGCGAAATGATTTAATATTGTACAAAAATGAATGGAATCTTACCAAAAACAGTTCATATGCAAAAAAATCCGCCAAATACATAAGTATAAGCACTGTTAATAAAATATTAATAACATAGTTTATTTATTTATTATTAAAATGAACTTATTTCTTTTTAACTTAGAAAAAAGTAGAAGACATATAATGTTATAAACTTTAATAACATAAGGCTCGTTTTTATTGCTTCTTCCAAAGGCAAAAAATCAGCATAAATAATCTCATGATCAATTAAGTATTTATCTGCCGTTAGCCTCTATATGATTCACCAGCAGGCGCAGTTACTTATGATCTAATTACTATTAATTTACATAAAGCACAAAAAATTACTGGGAGGAGAAATGCTTCGCTAGTTTCGCGAGTATAGCAATGAAATTAATAACCACTAAGAGCTCATATAGCGCCGCTGAAAATTAGTCGGCAATGTCTTCAACCTAAAGAGATAAAAGTGTTTTAAAAAATTAAAAAAAAGGTGCCAAATAGAAAAGGTGCTACTATGAATTTCACACATTTGAATCTATATTTAGATGGATAATTTTTGTTGTTATGTAAGCAAATTGATGTTTCAAATATTAAAATCAGGACACGTTCATCTTAAAATGGTTTATGTCAGATTTATGTCATAATAATTTACCTGTTATTATCATACATATTTGATTGAATATGTCAAAGACATCGACCTTAATATGTTAGAAATGAGAATAATAAATAATATGATAAATATATTCAATAACTTCAATTTTCTGTTGCATAATATTTATCCTTTTCACAGAAAATTCCAACGTATCATTTTAATCGGTAGCAAAATGAGAAATCAAAAAACAAAAGACTGCGACAATAGAATAAATGATCTACTTCAGATCAAAATAATAACCCTAGAAATTAAAATAATATCCCATGATTTACAGTGATCATTTTCAAATATAATTTTCAGTTACAAAAATTCGAATATATGTATTTATAAAATTATAAATATTTTACGTACGGAATAATTTTGTATAAGAGAAATGGTTTATTTTTGGTCTATTATAATCAAAAGATGGCAAGTCATGCAGTTGTCGTATAAACTTTCAATCTGAAGTAGACATGATCCTTTGACTTTTAACAAATAATCAAAAGGATATTAAAGTTACTTTGATGCGATTGCGATTGAATAATATTGAAAAGCAAACATGACAAGGTGATTTTTTCGAGTCATCGACATCTTTCGATTAATGAAAGGCTTCCCTGAGAAACCTGGTGCTCATAAAAGTTCCACGAGGGTCAGGCAGCGACCTCCAAACCGCAAAAATTGCACTTTCTTTGAGAATGGAAAGTGAATAGCCTTCGCAAACGGGCCAATCTCCCAGAAATGGTCCTTTCCCCGAAGATCAGTTTCCTAGGTTCCTGTTGAACCGGTCTTCTTATGTGACTTCATTTAAAATACGAGCTCCATTCTTTTTTCTTTCTTTAAAATTACTGTTCTTCAAAATTCAGCCACCAGCCAGGGTCAACGTTCCTTTAAAGTAAAAGGTTTCAAACAAAAAGCCCAGTCCCTTAAAAACTATTCTTCAACTTAAAATAATTCATTTTTAACCACAACTCACCACAAAAACAATTAAGGATTTTTAATCAATTAAATAACTGAACAGAAATCTAATTCAATGTTAAATATTGATTTTTAATCATTTAAATAACTAAACCAAACTCTAATACAATGTTAAATATTAAACAATCTGTAATCTACACTCAGAACATATGAATTTTTCAGTTCTTTTTACGAGATTAGATAACTGACAGATGAGATTATAAGTTAAGATTGCAAGTCTGGTAGCTGAATTTCGAAGAACAGTAAATTGAGACAATAAAATCTGAACTTCTTGACCTGATTTAAATGGCGAGCAAACAATTTCGAAAAAGACATTTCCATACTCACCTAATAGGCAAGTATGCCAACATCCTTGGAGATAAAAGTTTTATTATCTACTCTTTTACGTAAGATGAGAGGCACGATTAAAACTTGACAAGATCCCGGAAAAACTATATCCAGAGTCTGCAGGAGTATGTATTACATTTTTAATTGTTTGCTTTCTCGTCACGTAACAGGTTCTATGTTTGTGACATCCATTTGCATAAAATAGTGTGCTTCAGTTGGCAACAACTTTGACTTGAGTCAGGAGGGTGGATAAACATGATAGAAATATAGGCGACTCTTTCCAGAAACGTATAATCTTCCGGAAGTCAAAGATTCATAGGTCAAGCAGTGAAACCTAATGTCAAAGGCTTTCGCTACATTCGATTGAACTCGTGTGAACGGGAAAACATTAATTATTATCATAAAATTCATTTCTAATTACTATGTATGAGAAGGAAAAAATTGTTTTCAATCAGCTCTAGTATATTAAAAGTTTCCTCGCACTTTGATCTCTAATAATTTCAGACAAAATCAAATCTATTTCAAATCAGGTTCTATAGTTTCTATAGTTTCTATAGTTCTACAGTATTTCATACAGGTTCTATAGTGCAAGTCGTATAACTATTCGTCATCGAAATTTCTGTTGGCAATCAAAATAAGGCCACAAGTATTTTTCTGGAAGAAAAAATGTTTCCCTCAAAGTTGTGAGTGTTTAGTCACAATTACTGATATTTCAAAAATAAATAATGATAAATTTAATATAACGGAATGATACACATTGCGAAGAAGATAATGCTTTTGGGTTTTCAATTAAATTCATATGCAGCAAATGTCAAAACCGCACAAGTCGCGTAAACTTTCTCTTTTAAAGACCGCAGCCTGCAAAATGAAAACAATTTTGAAGACAGTCTTTAATACTTAGAAAGTCACTCCAATTACCACTCAGACATGAAAGAGAGCAACAAATGACAAAAGAGATTTCCAGTTTTTGTTTTGCATTCTAAGTCTGAAATAGGTGATAAATTATTCATTATGGATTAGATGTATTGTATATTACTTGGATTATTAATAGCCATTCGAACGTTTGTTGCATTATAATGAGAGGATCTTCTTTCTTTGAAAGTTGTGCTAACGTTCTCTTTATTGCGAGCGTGAGGAGATCAACAGGATCAAGAGAATCTGCGTGTACGCGATAAAATCAGTGACTTTTCACCGATTACGTCTTCCCATAACATGCTACCAGGAAATGAACATAAGAGAGCTTGAAGAATTAGGACAAGAGTGTTTCACTTTCGCTGCTATAATTGTTCCATCTAGATTCCAGTTATTATGATTTAAGACATTTTTGATCGTTTGTGGTGATGTTGGAGATGCAGTAAATTAAGTGGAGGAAATACGAATGATGCTTTCAATTGAAAAATCTCTTAATTTTAAAGTTTAAAATTTGGAAACTTATATTTTTTTATTTGAAAAATCTGGAAGCCTTCCAATATTGGCGGGGCAGAGTTAAAGCTTTCAAATTAAATTGAAGCTTTTAATTTGGCCGTTATCAATTTTTCAAAAATTTGTAAAGCTCTTTCTTATTTGCTCAATTTTGAAACCTCCAAATTGTAGACTTTGTGTTCAATTTGAAAATGTTCAAAATTCAAGCTTTTAAATTTTACACAATATTGGAATTATAATTTAAATAACATTTGAAACTCAGTAAAACTTTAAATTCGTTAAATTTACACTATATTGGAATTATAGTTTAAATTACATTTGAAACTCAATAAAACTTGAACTCGTTAAATCAAGCGTGAAATGATATTTAAAAAATCATTTGCTCGATTATTTTAATAAAAAATTCTATCTACGTAACAATCACAGGTGGATATTGGTTTTATTAGTTGAATTGCTTAATTTATTGGAAGCTATACATATCAGAAATCGTTGAAGATATGAGGAACCCTGAGTTTCTCTGAAGTAATTTAATATTTCTATTTTCCATTATATAAACTAATAACATATATGGGAAAATGTTTCATAATTACGTATCAGAGTGATACTAATTATCTCCGGAAAATAATAATAGTCTTAGTAAACATTAGTTTTTTTCTCTGTAATTGACAGAGATTAGCTCTACAAATAAATTACAATGTCATACATTTTATGGTTATTTATAAAGAATATTACAAAAAGTGCAATTGAGAAATCTATTTCACTTTATAACGAATATATTATTTAATTGGTTCTATATGTTTAATTATTTCTATAGTTTTTAATTTTTTTTCAGTTGATGAAACTCTGATTTAGCAATTTTCTATCCAGGATCTGTGCTAAATTTTCCAGTTAACCACACAAAAGTGTTTTGTATACGATTTCAAAGAATTATGAGGTACGTAAGATCGATTTTGTGGTTAATGATATTTTATTATTAACCGTGAATCGATTCTAAATAATCTTTTCATTAAACGAATTCAAAAACTTTGAAATTAATTGCAATTACAAAATTTAAATCCATGAAAGAAAATTCTCCGGAAATATCATTATATAAATATAAAGTCCCCAGATAATATGAAAGCAAAAACTATAATTCAAGCATCGATTTATAACGAGGTTCTGACCTTCTAGGAAAATAAACCATTCCTCATCATCAATGAAGACAGATGCCTATTATGTATCCTTAAATGCTATTGATTTTTGTAAATTAAAGAGAAATTCCGGAAATAAAGTCTAGCTCAGTGAACACCATACTTAGACGAGTCTGGTACCTGTTTCAGAACTTTGTTAATCCTAAAAAAAATGAAATAAAAAAGTTAATCGATTTTTGTTTCATAATAATAAATTTTTGATCTCATATAAATCAATTTCCTTTTTTAAATTCAAACTCAAATAATAATTTATTTGTTTATTCACTTCAGCACATCGTACTCAACATTCGAATATATTTTTTTAAAAATATTTATCACTACTTTAGAAAAAGGTATGCATATCAGCCAGTTATAATTTGATTTATGACATAGGAAATAAAAAAGTGTTGATAAACACCTACAGCCAACTCAAATCTAGAAATAATTGCCTAATAAAATTGATTCCACATTTATGCAAATTGTATCTCTTCTTCCATAGCAGCCAACTCAAATTTAGAAATAGTGCCTGATAAAATTGATTCAACATTTATGCAAATTGTACCTCTTCTTCCAAACTAAAATCCTTACGTAAGAGAGGTTTCACATTTTGAATACATAATATTCTACTGAATAAGAAATAATATATATGAGTAATTCTTGAGTATCAAAAATAAGAAAGAAAAATCAATCAGTCTCGGTGATGCACGCCATTGCTCATTTTGTCAACACTTCCGGCTCTACCACGTATCCCGGAAGACGTTAGAATTTCCGCATAAGTTATGCGTGCAATACGCATGCAAGAATAACCCCGTATCTTATATGTCGTAGATATACAATACATATTCCACCATGCGTAAAATCAGACTTATGCAAATTGCAACATTGCCTCAAAGCAGGAATCATCGCGACAAGAAAAAGTTGTCTGGGTAGGATCAATTTTCACTTTGCTAAACGGAAGTGTCTCGTGTCTTTTACCGCCGGACCTCATTACGAAAGATTTAAATACTATGGGAGATAACAGGAGATTTATCAAGTCTACTCTGCTTACGGAAATTACGCTTCACCTCCGGAAATTGTAAGCTATTAGAAATTACAATCTTTGATATAAATGCATTGACTTCTGACTTGTTTTTTTCTCAGTTCTTATTATTTTTACTTAGTGTTTAGTTAACTTCCTACTCTGTATTTATTAATTTGATGTATTATTAGTTTGTACATAAACTTGTGCATTATTCGTAAGTTGATTTGAATAAAGATAAAAAGATATCTGCTCTAAAATTGAACCCAAAAGATTTTCGATTTTTTAAATATTTTATTAAAAATTTAATTGCAAAATTTTAGCATTAATTATTTATTGAGGTCGATTAAATGTATTTTTTTGGGGTTTGTTAATAGGAGGAGGTTTTAGAAGAGGAGGGGGCTTATAATTAGGAGGTCCATAAGAAGGTGGTGGAGGACCATAAGCAGGAGAATCATCACCAGATGATCCTCCAGCAGATGATGCTCCAAGAAGTCCAGATACTGCACCGACAACTGACGAAACTACAGTGACACCTGCACCGAGAATATCCTTCACGGTAGTGCCAATAAGTTGCAGAGGATTTACACTATTGGCTGGCACTGGAGCCTGTGAATAAATTATTTTAAAATTGAAAACACTGGGAAAAATTTCATAAATTAAAAACGGTAATTAATGCAGACAACTTCACTGGCAATGAAAATTCCTTTAGTCAATTGAATTATTAAAATTTGTTCATAAATTAAGTCAGTTAATGAATTCTATTTTGACTTGGAGAAAATTTAGTAGAACTAATTATATTTATCTGCATTGATTCAGAATCGAATTTTGAAATTGTATTATTCACAAAAAAACACGTGTATGAATAAAATATATTAAACAGGGTGTGTAGCGTTTCTCCTTAAAAAAATTTCCAGGACTTTTCCAGGTTTTTCAGGTAAAAAATAAATTTTTCCGAGTATCATTTTTTAATTATTACCATTAACTTTTATGGAAAAAATCTTTTTTTCTTGAGCCTGTGCGATAGAAATAATTTATACAACTAAATGAACCATATAAAATGAATATTATACGATTTATGAAATTCTTGAGTTTAGCTAACTGTATTTATCTGCATAAGCTCAAAGAATTATTTTTTAAGGAAATACCCTCTAAGAAGAATTAGTAGTTTTCTACTAGTAAGTCGTTTATCAATTGCTCTAAGAAGAATTAGTCGTTTTATACTAATAAGTCGTTTATCAATTGCTCTAAGAAGAATTAGTAGTTTTATACTAATAAGTCATTTATCAATTGCTCTAAGAACAATTAGTTCGTTTATCAATTGCTCTGAGAAGAATTAGTAGTTTTCTACTAATAAGTCGTTTATCAATTGCTTTAGTAAGCATTTCTACTAATCTTTAATAAAAAATTACTATTTTTCAGTAAAAAACTACAACTTCATTTAGTAAACTACAGTACCGGCCAGGAAGATGAGGGCATCTATTTTTTGTGAGATGCATAGGTTCTCGTAACTTTTATAATCTACGAGATAAAATTTTTTCCATAAAATAATATGAAAGCTATCAAAATTCTGCGAAAAATAAACCCAACTTGAAGTGATTTTGTTCATTCTGTAAGAAGCTAATGCAAAAATAATAAAATTTTTCAACTTTTATGAAAACTTACAAAAACTTATGAAATAATTAACCTTTTTAATGCCCTTAAGCTCATTTTAAAGATAAATCTCCATAGAATTTCATGAATGTATGAAGAGAACTCTAATTTTTTCTCTCGATTTTGTCAAAGACTGAACTTGGAACAAAAAAGTTGTAAAATTTCAAATAAAGCGAAAATTCTGAAAAATGAATTTGATAAAATATAGAAATTAATGTTCCTGTGTATTCTAAAAAATGTATTAAAATGTTATATAGATTGATTTTAAATATTTTTCTAAAAATATAATTATACGCTATTGAAATTTTACAACTTTTCTGTGCCAACTTCAGTCTTTGGCAAAATCGGGGGAAAAAAGAGTTCTCTTCATACATTCATGAAATCGGGGGAAAAAAGGGTTCTCTTCATACATTCATGAAATTCTTTAGAGACTTAACTTTAAAATGATCCTAAGGACATTAAAAAATGTTATTTATTTCGTAAGTTATTGTAATTTTTAGGACAAATCGAAAAATACACTATTTTTGCCTTATTTTCTTACAGAATGAACAAAATCACTTCACCTTGAGCTTATTTTACGCAGAATTTTGATAGCTTCCGTATTATTTTGTGGAAAAAATGTTATCTCGTACATTATAAAAATTATGAGAACCTATACATCTCACAAAAAACAGGCTTCCTCATATTCCGGGTCGGTATTGTAACTAAATGAATTTATTAGTAATCCTTATTAAGCAAATATGTAGTTTTTTACAAAAATCTTACTAAAGCAATTTATAAACGACTTCTCCTGATTTTATTCTGGGTTGCTACAAAATTTCAATTTCAAAATTCACTAACTTTCCCTTGCCCATTTTTCATTTTCCCTTACTGTTATCTGCCATTATGATTAAAATTATAATTATATAATACAGGGATCACAGTGGTTCAGAAGTTCAATTTTAGGGAAAATACGGGATTTCTTTTTCGAAAAACGGGATTTTAAAAAAAGGAGGGAAGTTTTATTATTTTAAAAATACCAAGGGAGCTGCCATTGTCTAGAAACTTAAAAAATCCTCAAAAATCTTAGATTATTGTCCAGAATCTAATAAAACACTCCTCAAATTTCTAAACTTTCAGAATCTTTCGAATGCTCTATAATTTTCTAAAA
>JBAGKK010351419.1:0-19083 GCA_037177015.1 Euceroptres primus
TTCTCAATGTGGTTATAATTAATAAAGGATCAATAATTTCTGGAACACGTAAATATGGTAACAACTGGTAACAACTGCCAGAAGACCATCGACAAAAAAGCCAAAGACGCGCATGGCTAGTGTGGAGACACTAGCAAGAATAGAAGCAGAGCAGAGGGCGGAACCTTGCCCTAAAACGAAAAAGAAGGAGGCACTGAGACGTGGTCGACCCAAAGTGGTCCTTGTGAAACCGGCGCGAGGGCAAACCTACGCGCAGGTTCTCAAGGACCTAAAAACGAAAATAAAGCCTGACACTCTTGGCGTCAAAATGAAGGGTGTAAGGCAGACAAGGAGCGGTGACCCCGCACTGAAGAGATCCCGCACTGAAGAGATCCTAGATCTCGACGAAACGACGGAGCAAGTAGAGGTGAAGGACGCCTTGAGGAGACACTTCAAGGAGACCAAGCTAGGAGAGGTCAGAGTAAATTTGACAAAAAAGGCCTTTAGGAGAGTAAGGCTAGTCAAGGAAGGACATTTAAAAGTGGGTTCGGTCTTCTGTAGAGTCCGTAAAAAGACTGAGACCACGAGGTGCTATCGCTGTCATGGCTACGGCTAACTGGCAGCGAAATGTGAAGGTCCGGATCAGACAATGTGCTGTTGGAGTTATGGCAGAGAGGGGCACAGAGCTAGGGAGTGTGACACTAAGTCACTCTGCTATCTCCGTGCTGGAAAGGAAGGAGGACCCTGGACAGATCATCTTCTGGGGAGCATGAGATGTTCAACGTTCCAAGAGGCAGCCACGCAGCGAAGATGTCGGAGTTATAAATACCATGTCCAACCACGATGTCGAAGGCCGACGAGCCCGATACGCGACAAAGTCGCGTTGCTGAGGATGATGCGTATATCTTGGTTGGAACATGAAAGGCGCCATAGGAGGAGAAAGCAGAGTAATCGGCTGGAAAAACCAGAAGACCAGCAGGCACTTCAATAATAAAAAAAACGGCACCCCCTGAAGTAATGCGGAAGCGGTTCCGGAGGGATCCATGCCAAGGAGAAAGGGAGGTGTTTTTCAGTGGCTCCTCAGTGACATCGCTATACTGAAAAGTGCAGTGATGCCGCTGAGAATCCCCACACTGCCGAGAAGTGCGGATCCTTCTCGGCGTGTTTTAAGTTTAAGGTGAAATTTTTCACCTACCCTCGTAAAAAAAATCATCATCATCATATGATGAGTGGGTTAATGTCTGTATTGTCAAGTGTCAATAACTGCTTGTAGTGCAGACGTGATACCGATAATTTTCAGAGATAACGATTAAGTTGGCACCACCATTTATTACCTGTCAATAACTATTGTCGTGCTAAAAATTCAAATTGACGAATTCGAGAAGCAGGAGATTAATTTATGTAGTTGCAAATGTTCCCAGCTTGTCCGGTAAGTTATAACTCTAACGTATCGACCGAGGTTCATTCCATGTAAGAAATTTGCATTACTGAGAGTAATACCGACTGTCGGTAACTTGCAGCGGTGGTAGTGCTAATTATCGGCAAATCGCACCATGATTCATTTAGGTCAAGGCCGATAAAGTAGAACCTGGACGCATCGACCGAGGCTCAGCCCATGTTAAGAAACTGCATTGCCAGTTGATGGTAATATCAGCTGAAGGTAACACCGACTGTCGGTAACTTGCAGTGGTGGCGATATCTATCGGCATGTTGCGTTGCGTCCTACTTGGTTTAGGTTCGATAAGGTAGAACTCTGATGTATCGACAGAGGCCCAGTTCATATCAGGAATCTGCATATCCGGCTAATGGTAATATGGATATAACCCACATCGGTAACTTGCATCAGTGGCGTCATCTGTCGTCAAGTGACGACATGGTCCATTTTGTTGAAGGTCGATAAGGTAGAACCCTGACGTATCGACGGAGTGATATCATCTTCCGGTACAGTGCACATCAAGAATCTACATTATCGACCGAGGGATTTACTGGCTGCAGGTAACTTAGCACGGATTGGGACCTTGCTCGGTCGGTAAGTGGTCCCGTAGCCGTATAGCTATACTACTAAAACAATTGAGGGTGTTTGTTAATAACAATAGTTATAAACAATAAGGAGCAGGTATTGGAAATGCTAAAGAGATAATTATACTTTTTACTGTGAAATTATAAAAAACTATAAAAGATTATTATAAAACTATAAAAGAAAGTTATCGCAAATATCCTGAAAATTGTGACTTGTAGGGGGGGCGTAGATTTATTAAGAGTACATTGTTTATATGGCCGTGAAAAGTTTTATTTTGTGCTACCGATTAATATAAAAGTAAATAAAATCTATTGCCTTAGATAAGGGGTTCTGTTAACAACAATAGTTAAAAACAGTAAGGAGCAAGTATTGAAAATTCTAAACAAGATAACTATACTTTTACGGTAAAATTAAACTTATGAAAACAGGTTATTGAAAATAACTTGAAAATTGTGGCTTGTAGGGGAGCGTAGATTTATGAAAAATATATTGTCTATAAGGCTGTAAATAAATAATGGCTCGTCGTACGAGAAAATGTCAAGAGAGTAAAAAGATTCATCTTGTGTCGAAGATTACCAAAATAAATTCAAGAAAAACAATTCTGGTCATTGAGAGTCTTTATTTGTAAGAATTGTCATAAACAATAAAACAAGGGAGTTTATGAAGAATAAACAATGTTATTAAAGGTAGGTATACGTTCTGCAACAGTTTTAGGAAAAATTATGACACTGCTTGACCTGGATGATTTTTTATTAACAAAATTAAAAGTCTAGACGATTTCGTCTTGAAAATAGCAATTTTTTAACAACAATTCACGGAGAAAAGTTTTTAATGGATAGGAAGATTTCTTTTTGTTTTCAAAAGATCTTACCTCTATATAGATAATGTATAAGTTTCAAAATTCTTTTGACCAATACATTCTGTAGCACAACTGAGCAAATATGTCAATTTTGTTAAAAAATAATTTGTTTGTAGCGCTGTAAATTGCAAACGGTACGCAAAAAGTGCAAGAGGCAAAAAGGTTTTTTTTTGCTCACTAATGCTAAATATGATTTTATAATTTTTTTTTCAATAAATAAATAAATTGTTTTAAAAAATTGTTTAAACAAAAACTGACCAGGATTTCGAAAAAATAACCAAGATATTCGTAATCAGGGGACTTTTTTGACCTTTTGAACAAAAATGATCTCGGGGACACAGTTCTCCGATTTTGGCGGAAATAGTTATAGAAGATTTGGCGGTCTTTGTTTTCAAAAAGTTAGGTTTTTTTTGCCTTTTTACTTTCGGTACGTTGATGATACCTTACTATGTGATCCTCCAGCAAAGTTGCAGATGGTTGTTCATGCTTTTAATAGTTTTTATCCAAAACTTCAATTTACCCATGAAATAAAAAAATAATAAAATTAGTTTTTTGGACATAGAAGTAATTAAAGGTCAGGATAGTAATATTATTACCAATTGGTATAGGAAAAGTACATATTTAGGTAGAATTTTAAATTTGTTTTTCGCTCATCCTCTTCAAAACAAAATTGCAGTCATCGAAAACTTAGTTGACAGAGCTCTATGTTTATCCCATGTTTCATTTCACAAAAGAAATTTGAATATTGTTAGGGATATCCTTTCTCTAAATCATTCCCCACAAAAGTTAATTAAAAAGCACATTACAATTAGTTTCCAACAAATTAAAAAAAAACAAAGTAATATTTTTCCTGCAGTTAATCAGAAAGAATTGAAGGAATATAGTTCTGTTAAAACTTTTGCTCTTCCATTTTTCGGTCAAATTTCGAAAACTATTGAATTTGTGTTGAGAAAGTTTAAGATTCACACTATGTTCCGCATCCATTTAAAATGGATTCAATAATAACTTTTTGCAAAGATCCTTTACATAAGTTTGAAAAAGGTGGTGTTGTTAACAAGATCACTTGCAAGATCTGCAAGGTGACTTATGTGGGGCAAACTAGCCGAATTCTTAATATTAGGATGGTGGAACACAAAAGTGATGTTCATTTGGGACGCTGTTATAAGAGTATTCTTGCTAGATGTACAAAGGAATTTGTTGATGTTGACCATGAGTTTGACTGGTATATTGTTGAAATTTTACATCGTGAAAGTAATGACAGAAAGAGAAAATTTATGGAAATGCTTTATATTAGAAAACAAAAGGAGTTATCTATTAATTTAAAAACTGATTTGGATGAATTGAACAAAAGTTACGCCAATATGATTTAACAGTGAGGTTTCATAGATTTTGATTTTCTTCTACATTCTCTCTTCCTGATGTGTTTATATTGGATTTGTCTCTTGACTCTCACTTGAGTCTCAGGTATCAGGGAGAGAGCATCGGTGTTCCGCTGCTGATCCTGTCTGCTCAAATTTTTCTTACCTTGATAAGGGTCCTGTGAATGCCGAAACGTTGGTGAATATTATTTTGCATGTTCCTTTTGTGTTATTTGATGATAATAAAAATAAAAAAAGACGAAAGAAATAAAAAGTAAAAAAATTATAAATAATAAAAAAAATATAAAGAAGAAACATATGAATAAAAAAAGAGAAAGAAGGGGATTTGGTTGGTTGCCATCTCATTTTTCTTCCCTTTTTTTTATTTTTGTAGGATCTTTTTGAAGGATCTTTTTTTTGGAATTATAATAGAAGCATGTTATGGTGTTTGTATAAATTTAGTCGTTAGATTCTTGGTTTTATTTTCAGGAATTCTATACATTACACGTAAGAAATAATTCTCGACATATAAAATGTCAATGGGTACCTTTGTACATTTGAAACAGGTAGTCAACCCAAGAAACCCTATTATTTTATTTAGGATCCGGGAGAAAACTTTCTTGCATTTATATCGAACATTACAAACTTTTGTAGCATATCGACTTTGCAAATTATAAGAAGACATTTTTAATTTTCTTACAGTATTATCGTCACCAGATACCTATTATCTAAAAATATTAGAAAATAAAAGCCTTAGTAAGCATTATATTATGTATTATATTTAGAATAGGAGAGAAAAATGTATGTCGTCGAGATGGAACTTTACAAATTTTCGTTTCACAACCCTTCATTTAATTTTGTCAATTTTTAATTATTATTTTTAATTTTTCAATTTAATTTTGATTAAGTTTGTAAAAACACAAGTTGACTGTTTGGCCAAATATATCGTAAATATGATTTTATCATCTAATCAGCCGGAACATTTCGTCGATACATTTACTCGAGGCACCGTCTGAATGCAGCCAACATAACCTCACAGCTTGTAATACAAGAATATAAAAATTAAACTGTAACTAAAAAACAAACACATGAATTGTTTTAATTTTTTCATCAAAGATAATTTAAATGTTTGTAACATTGAATATTATTTTTTCTTATTCTTTAGGAAAAAATTTTACATAAAATTTTATAACTTAAAACCATAAATTCAATTTCAAATCATGTTTCTCATTTTTAAGTTATAAAAAGTTGAATTTGTATGTATGTATGTATGTATGTATGTATTTCATACCTTCACAACTCTAAAAAATTATTTAAAGAAAAACATTTTAACAATTCACGTATTTTTATATTTTTTAAATAGTAGGAATTTAGATTTCTCAACAAACCATTTTATGCAAAGGAAAAATAATTTTTGTAAAAAAGAGTTCAAATTTTGTAAATAAAGCGTTTTCTCGTCGTGTTTTAAAAGTAAGGCCCTTTAATAGGAATTTACATTTATCAACAAATCATTTTATGCAGGACAGTAAAGAAGGAGGTTAAAAACAAGTTTTTAAATATTAAAACCCTTCTAAAAATACTAAGTCCTGAAAAATAAGAAACAAAATTTTCTTCTCTTATGTTATAATTTTAATTTAATAATTTAAATATGTGTATATAAGCAGAACAAATCAATGAAGTTGCAAAATGATATACACAATTTTAATTACGATCTTCGGGTTTTAGGGATAGCTTTGCTCTGGTTTTGCGAGGGGGTAGAAGGGAGAATGGAGAGCAAATCAATAGACTTTTCAAATATCCTTAAAACCCTTACTTTGTAATTAAAATTGTGTATATCATTTTGCAACTTATTTGATTTGTTCTGCTTATATGCACATATTTAAATTATCAAATTAAAATTATAACATAAGAGAAGAAAATTTTATTTTTTATTTTTCAGGACCTAATATTTTTAGAAGGGTTTTAATATTTATAAACTTGTTTTTAATCCCCTTTTTTACTGTTCTGCATAAAATGGTTTGTGGAGAAATGTAAATTCCTAATATTTAAAAAATATTAAAATACGTTAATTGTTAAAATTATTTTCTTTTAATAATTTTTTAGAGTTGGTAAAGTTTAAAAATTTATGAAGTTCAATCACGACTTCATAAACTTTCTAATCCTACACATGGGGGGGGGGGTCGAAAAACCCAAATTTTAGAAACGGCCAAGTTTCGAGTTTTTATTTATTTTTATTAGATTTTTTTATTATGTTTGTAAACACGGATATCCTGAAATGCATGGAAACTTAACTTCTTAAGAAAAAAATTAATTTGTTTTTCTGATAATCGAAGCAGAATCGAAGGAAAATGACCCAGATGTAAATAGATAACCAACGACTTCTTATACTTGTGAAATAAGAAAATAAACATAAAAAAAATTGGATAAATAATATACAACTCTGAAAAGTGCATGGGATACCGTAAAAATTGAGTGAAAATAGGTGAAATGTGAAATTAATCCTTGAAAAAATGACAACATAACCCCAAATTCACTCAAGAGTTTTTGCTTTGAATTCTCCTTTAAGTCAACAAATTTTCATTTTTATACTGCAATCGGATCTACATTTTGAATTTTAAATAAACAATTTTTCCGAAAAGCGATATTAAATTACTTTATTAAAAACGATATTTACAGAATATAGATAAACACCAGCAAAAACCGGTGCTTGAATCTCACGTGTCAAAACTATTGTTTGCTGTTCTCTCTGATTCATCGTTCCCTTGCATTTTCTGGAATTTACGAATTTTACGGCACTACCGAAAACGTGTCTATGTGCGTTTCACGAATAGCAGTAAGATTGCCGCTGAAATGGACACGGTTCAACCCCCGGCCTGCAGGAAGCGCGACGTTATTAATAGTTGCGATTCCCAGAGGCATGAGCACTCTTAGTTTCTTTCTGATTCTAATTCCTCTAAAAGTTTCGCAATTGCTCTGTGTTTTGTTTTACAAAGTCGCTCTAAATTTCTTTTTCTTTTATTCGGATCCATTTTACTTTACAACAATTTCACTATACACACACAAAAGAAAAACAACGAACTATTACTGCTGCAAATCGGATCGCATTAGAAACGCGTACATTTCGTAAAAGCGGCCGCAATCAGGACGCCATATTAACAAATTCGCCGCTCTTGTCTGTTTCCTGCAGGCACCTGATGAGGGGCGTAAAAGGGTCCGTGCTTAGGCACCATGTTTATAAGAAGGGCATCCTGATTCGATACGTAGCCGACCCTGTCACGAGCCGTTAAAAAATAGGCCACAAGGGCTCAGGGAATGAAAAACGTTTCGAAGGCATGAATGGCTTGCCCAGTGAACCTGGATTATGTCGAGCATTCGAATGTCGCAATGAAAGAGTCAGTCGTTCCAGTCAAGCTGGAAGATTGAAGACTAAGAGCACTCCAAATGTCTGGAGGTTGTCTCGCCAGACAATCTAGTACAGGAGTGCTTCTCTTTTTTGCATTTGTAAAAGATATTTATTGATTTATAATTTGTTGCAGAGATCGATACATTCAAATCATCTTATCAATTAATGTATTATTTTAGGTTCCTATTTCCAATATGGAAATTTACCCTTTACTTAATTTCCCATAAGGTGAAGAGTACCCGAAATCAAAAACCAATAGAACATAGACCCGATTTTAAATCCCGATCACCCTCTCCCGAAAAAATAGTCATAATTATATTCAAGAACAGACTTTTTAAAGAGAAAAACAACTAGTTTAAGTGCTGAGGCTCTCCTATCTAAATTTGGTGAAGCATATTGTAAGTCAATTTGAATGACATATCACTCTCGCTCTTATAAACTATAAACTCCTTCTAAATTTTCTCATCTTAAATCTTCTCAATTTTTCTTGTATAAAATTCCTTAGTTAAGTCATGGATGTCGCTTCTAATAGGTTCAATGTTATATTTCTTATGTATATCTATATTCCTATATTTTGGTTTCGCCTTAACTATCATTCGCAGACATTTATTTTGTATTCTTTGAAGTGCGTCTAAATTAACGCTACTTGTACCAGACCAGATTGGTGCTGCATAAGTAATTATAGGACTAACAATCGCCTCTCATTCGCAGATTAATGTCTGTCTGCGCATGACAGACATTAATCAATTTATTTTTAATAGTCATATTACGACTTCTACATAGCAGCCAGTTTAATATTCATATTATGTTAAGAGCTTTCTTTTTTACTCTTGCGATATGTACTCTATAATTTAGTTTGCTGTGTAGGTCTACCCCTAAATAAGTCCTACTAATTTTTGGTACAACTTCATTATTGTTTAATAGCAATTTTGGAACATATTCTTTTCTGGTTTTAAATTTAAATATAATAAATTCAGTCTTGTTTACATTTAATTTTAACTTCCACCTCTGAAAACATCCTAGGAGAATATCTAAGTATTCTTCTGGTTCCTCAATCGCTAACCAAATTCACCACGAGGCTACATATAGCGCAGTATCATCAGCAAACTCAGCCAGCTTAACTCCATCAGTTCTTGGGATATTGTTCGTATAGAAGATAAAAAGCACTGAACCTAGGATGAAGACCTGCTGTACTCCAGCGACTATTTTCCTTTCAGTTGAGGTTACTTTATTGACAGGAACAACAAAAGTTCTATTTTTTAATTAACTTTGCAAAATTTTAAGAATATATAATGGAAACTTGAGATTGTGTAATTTATATATGAGTCCTTTGTGCCAGACAGTATCAAATGCCTTTTCTAGGTCTAGCATCACTAGAGCTGTAGATTTATTTAGATTAAATTTTGTGCTTATGTAATCAGTTACTCGAAAGAGTTGCTCCTCTGTATTTTTATTTTTAACAACCCAAATTGTTCAGGAATAATTAATTTGTGCAAATGTTCAAATTTTTTGATACGATTTAAAATTGTCTTTTCAAAAATTGTAATTAATGTACATAATAGACTTATTGGTCTATAACTTTGTGGGCAGAGCTCATCTTTACCCATTTTATGTTTAGAAAGAATATTTGCCTTTTTTCCAGCACGAAGGAAAATATGAGTAAGCAAAACAGACATTAAAAATGTGTGTTAGCTGTACAGATGCTTTTTTAGGTAAGGTTTTAAATTTAATATTCTGTATGTTATCTAGGTCCGGTGCTTTTTTAGGTTTTATTCTTAGAACTGCTTTTTTAATCTCCACATGTGTAACTAGATCAACACAATCCACATGCATGGTCTTATACTTGATGTCATTATAGATTCTGTTAGCGATCTCCTCAGTCTCATCGTCATTCAAATTTTCTGTCAAAAAGTGAACTTTTTCAAAATTATGTTCAATTTCCTCAACTCTGTTTTCATTGCTAATAGCTAGTCCATTAAGGCCATGTAATATAGGAATAGTATTATTATTATAGTATTATTGCTTTTTTTGTAAGGCACTTTGCCAATTTCCATAACGAGTTATCTTTGATTTCTAGATTCTCTAATCTATTAAACCAGCTCTTATTACTATTTTTAATAATCCTTTTGTTAATTTGATTAGATAATTGATTTTTAATTTGATTAATTTCCTTGCTCCTAATTCCCTGATTGATTTTTCTAAGAATAATCATTAACCTAATTAATTTCTTAACATTTTCAGGTATATATCTAATAGAGCTATTGTAATTAAATTTAATTTGTAGAATTGACTTTTCCTTAGCCAAATGGATGACACCAGCGAGATTGCCAACAGCCCTATCAATCCCCTCCCTGATGGTAATACTCAATATCAGATTTTTGTTTACAACTTGCTTAAATTTATCCCCATTTGCTTTACTATACTTAGAAAAATTTTTCCCATCATCAGTAATGGTTTTAATATTGGTTAACACAATGAGGACCGGTAGATGATCGGAGTTCAGTTCTTCTATCACATCAGTCACTCTATTCCATCCAATATTTTTTCAAACCCTATATTCACTGTGCTCGGAAATATGCTATTATATGGAAATAGTGTGTAAGAATCTGAATAGATAATACTAAGCAAATGTTAATGAGCATAATCATGAATGATTATACCATTAGCATTATTAGCTCTGCAATTCCAAATCGTATTCTTGTCATATACATCTACATATACAATAACTTTATTTGATACTTTAAGGATACTGCTTAAATCTGGCAAATCCAGCTTACGCTATGCAGCCTTATAAACTGAAATTATCGCAGTTCTATCTACAAACATAATGCCAGCTGCTTCAATGACTTTATTATGTATTGGTATTTCATGAAATTTAATGTACCTTTATTTAGGATCGTAACTCCTCCGCCAGCCCCGCCTGTGTTTCTATCTGTTTCCAACTGTAGCCTGGCATTTTTAAAATTTTCTTTTTCTTTATTTTAGTTTCATTTATGAGCATAATATCAATATTATGAATAAAAGTGTATTGCTTCCATCGTCCATCATTGATAACATGATAAATATCCAACATTAAGGACATATAAAATTTGTAAAATTCCTAAAAACATTTTTCCAAGTTTGTTTGTCAAAATTTGCCGCACCATGAAATGCTCATCATATTTGAGTTTACTCAAAATTTTGTTATTTAACCAAACTTTTGTTAATTTTTTTGTATTATTTATTTATTTATTTGTATGCTATACGATTTGTTGTTTTTTTCCTTTCAGAATTTGACTTTAATAAAATTTTTATTAAAGAGGGTCAAAATTTAGGACCGAAACGTTTAATAATAACATTTTTCTGTTTTTATTGAATTGACTTTTCTAATCGATGACTAAGGATCTACTACAAATGAAAAACTACTACCCCCAGTTTTGTAGTTTTTAATAATTATCAATCATTATCAATCATTACAATCGTTATCAATAAACATATTTGCATTCTAAGTTGTTCACTTTTAGTTCGGATTCTGAAACTTGAAACTAGCGACAGAATTGTTGTTTGACATAAAAGGCTATTTACTCCGCAAGTATGAAGAAAAACTTGATTTATTTTACATATTTCTAAAGTTTAAATGATAAGCTACTATTTCAGTTTTGTAGTTTTCAATAAATAATTATCATTATAATCATTATTGTAGTGTACATCATTATTAGTCTGTTCATTTTTACTGCTGAGTCTGAAATTTAAAATCAGTGATATAATTATTATTTTAGATAAAGAGAAATCGCATAAAGAGAAACCTTAATTATTCTCATCGTTTCCCCAGTTGAACTAACAAACTACTACACTAGTTTTTTTTGGAATTTGGGCAATTTTCATTTTAGGTTTGAACCGTTTTTTGCAAAAATATTTTTTTTGAATAAAATGGTTGTTGAGAAGTGTAAATTATTTTCTTTTCTAACTAATTGTCATTACAATTAAGAATATGAATCATCGCATTCTGTTCACTGTCAAAAGTTGTCAAACGTTCTATAAAGTATGTTTCATTCAAATCAGAATGTGACGAAACGTTCAAATCTATTAAATGTCAGAAAACGAATTTTTTGACATTTTTTCTCCAAAAACAGAAATGAAACATTCTCGCTGGCGAGAATTGGAAATAGTGGCCAAGGGTATGGTCACGACCCACTCTGAAGTTTGAAAAACACAGCGGCGCAACGGCGAACTAACGGCGCGTCGATCGTCACTCGATTAGTTAACAGTTTAAAAGCATTCCCATAGAAATGTATTCGTAAAGCATGATATTTATTTATCTTTTGAAGTTTTATACATAAACTGTTAATAAAAATGGGCAGTAGTTCCTGCATAATACCCAATGGCACTAGTGGGTATAAAGGAAAAAAATCAAACAAGGAAAAGTTCCATTTCTTTTCGGTGCCGCAAGCTTGTATTGAACAGTGGTAAAATACAATTCTACGACACGAAAACGACTTTTTGTGAAAAGCTGGACAGGTCGTTTGCGAGACGCATTTTTTGGAGCCAGCTATTGCTTGGGAGAAACAGGTTTTAGCTCCTGATGGAAGCGTTATGTCGGTAAGTAGGAGTATAGTTATGTCACTACGGGAAAATTTACCGATATAGCAAAGTTCCAATCCGTGATAACTTACCGGCCGTAGGTAATACCCTCGGTCAGTATTACCTCTAGTCGATAATGCAGATTTCTGTAATTAAATGGATATTGGTCGGTACATCAGGGAACTACCTTACCGGCCTTAAATTAAATGGGCTATGGCGCCATTTGCTGACAGATAGCACTACTACCACAAGGTACCGACCGTCGGTATTACCATCAATCGACAATGCAGAATACTGGCATAAACTAGGTCTCGGTCGGTACAGCAGGGATCTACCTTACCGATCTTAAACCAAATTTATATTTTGTTACTACTTTTCCTTTATTCAATGATGATTTCCACCACTTTTTCTTATATTTTTATAATAAAAGTGGTAAATCTACCCCCTCTTCTTTCATTTATATCATATTTCCAATTTAATTTATCAATAAACCCCTTTTAAATACTTTTTCTTTCATTCTCATTTTGAATTTTTGCGCGGTTCATCTGATTCCAAAACAGCGCCATTCGAGTCTCTGCATTAGGAAGTCTCTTTAAGCGCTCCCACCTAAGCTGCTCCTCTAAGTGGAGGAAGCCACGCCCCGGAGTGTGTACGTCCGAAGCGTCCTATAAAAGGCCCGCAGAAACGCAGGCTGATTATTTCGTTGCATCGCTCGATGCAAGTCTCATCGAGCGATCCAGAAGACGATATTCCAGGTCCAGAGACAATCTAAGGTAATTTTGCATGGTAATTTTGCATGGCTTTTTGCTTCTAGTATTAGAGTGCATGGCTTTTTTCTTCTAGTATTAGAGTGCATGGCTTTTTTCTTGTAGTATTAGTGCATGTTGGTGGTGATATTGGTCTATAAAAGCTGAGAAGTAATTAAAGTTTAACCATTCCTTCGTCTGCCTAGGTGATCGTCAGTACGAACATCAAGAAGATGGAGACTTCAGCGTGCTTGGCTTACAGCGAGAAATATGTATATCGTAGGCTGAGCGACAAAAATCTGTAAATATCCTCGAACAAATTATATGTCTGCGTGTCCAACTTGATGCGTTACTGGTACAAGGTGTTGGTGTGAAAGATCCTCCTACTGATCAAGTAAGATGGGCTGACGGTGACGCAGCGTTTAAGCGTTAAATGCAAACAGGAGTATTTGTAAATATTGTTCATAAGGATATTCATGCGTTTTTTTATGATGCTTTTATTATACTGGGTGTCCCAGAACTAAGTGTCCGGACTTATATGGCTGTATAAAAAAAATAAATAAACCGAAACTTCCTCTGGCTTGCAAACTGTCAATTATCAAGCAATAGACATAAAAAACACATGTGTGACAGATGTATCACAAGTTAAGAAAAATTGTACACCCACGAAGAAGACTGTAAGACCTTAAACTATTACAAAATTAATCTACCCAAACCCGGAAAGAACTTTATAGAATTTAAAAATTACAAAAATGAAGAAAAGGTCCTATTCATAGTCTATGCAGACTGTGAATGTTTACTTAAACTGGCTGAGAAACCGCAGGAAAATAAATCCCATACTTAAGTGTTCCAATACCATGCAATCTTCAGTATAGGATATTATCTGAAATGCAACTACGACGATTCTATGTCTAGCTATCATGCCTGCCCTGAAGATGCAGACCCTGCGAAGTTGGTCACCAAAGAATTACAACAATTTGCTGAAGAAGTTGAAACCATCTTCCTAAGTTGAAACCATCTTCCTTTTTCGTGAGAAAAAATCTGCCTTCACGGAAGTATATGTGTGCGAGAAGAAAATAGCACCAGGTGAGACAAAAGTTCGCGATCACTGCCATTTAACGGGTAAATATAGAAGGCCAGCCTATCAAGATTGTAACATAAATTATCAAGATTCTCGAGCTGTACCTGTGGTGTTCCTCAATCTCACGCTATGACGCGCACTTTATAATCTGCGAAATTTTTTACAGAATTTGAAGGTAAAGTTGACGTCCTCTCCTTGAACAAAGAAAAATATATTGCTTTCACAAAACACGTCAAGGGAAGTGAGATAAAATTGCGCTTCATTGCCTCGTTTAGATTTGTGGCGTCGTCATTAGAAAAACTAGCTACGTACTAGCTACGTAATTGTAAATTCCGTGTTCTCCAATCTAAGCCAGAAACAAATTCAATTGCTTACACGTAAAGGTGTATTTGCCTTACGAGTACTTAGATTCGAGAGCGAAACTATTGGAGACATAATTGCCACAGAAAGAACAATTTTATAGTACTCTAAATGAAACGCATATCTCCTATGAAGACTATGCGCATGCGCAACGCGTATGGTCTCAGTTTATCTATAAAAATCTTGCCGAGTGCGTTGACTTGTACCTGAAAACAGACGTGTTGTTACTTACGGATATCTTCGAAAATTTCCGAGAACAGTGTCTGAAAGCGTACGGTCTAGATCCAGCACACTATTATACGACTCCTGGTTTGATTTAGTTAAAGTATACCATGTTAAAGTGTACCAAAATAAAGTTAGAACTTCTCACTAGCATTGTTAAACTCATGTTTATTTAGCTAGGTATTAGGGGTGGAGTAAACCAATGCTCTAACCGCTATGCCGAAGTAAATAACCCATACATGGAAGTTTACAATGAGAATAATGCGATCATTTATTTGGTCTACTTTGACGCCAAAAACCTGTATGGTTGGGCAATGACGCGATGGCTTGGAAGTAGACCTAGAATACTCGGAACAGCTTCACGATGCTCATAAGGATTTGCCTTTTTGTCCTGAAGGCTCAAAAGCGCCAGGGTAAAAGCAATAGAAACTACTAACTACCCTCCTACCCAAGCACAAATACGTTCTCCATTATCGTGCAATTTAACAGGCTTTTGCAAACGGTCTTAAATTAGTCGAAATTCACCGAGTTCTTAAACTGAAGCAATCCCCTTGGCTAAAATCCTACATAGATTTCAATACTTCAATGAGAGCAAAATCCCGTAATGAATTTTAAAAGAACCCTTTTAAATTAATGAACAACGCGATATATAGAAAAACAATGGAGAACGTACGCAAACATGTAGACGTCAAACTCGTCACAAAGTGAAAGAGTAGAAGGGCTTCTGACCTCGAAGAGGTGCAGAAGCCCTCGTGCAATAAGCCCAGGCTTATTTCGAAAATATATCTATAACAGCAAGCAACTAATTAAAACCTTTATTCACTTGGGAAAATAAGATCATTTTAACTAAATCTGCCTGCCAGGTTTCATCAATACCACGAATTATCACTCGGCGATGTGAATAATTTCTTCTAGCATGTTTATGCAGCTCTGTGACTACTGTCAGTTTCTTTGTGTCCATTTTCTAGTGCGTTCAGTGGCGCGTCCAATTGAGCAATGAGTTTAGCGTTGCGAAGTGATAACTTTTGTTCTGTAACGATTTGTAGATTCTTAATTTTATCGTTGATCCTTTCATTAACGATTTTCATCATAATATGATTATTATCAATTTCATTACGTGCAGATGACGTAACTTGATGTAGAGTTTGTATTTCGCTTTGAACAGTACGCTGTACAAGTCTCAAATTGTCTGCGTCGTATTGTTCATTAGCGTATTCAACGATACAGATATTTTGTTATCAATAACGAAATTATTATCTGAAGTAACCTTGAAACTAACACCCGGAGCTCCAGCAGGTCCACGACTTGCTGTAACAGCTCGGTTCAGAGGATGTTCGAACACGTCAATGCTCATTTTAATACTGATGATATGGTCAGCTGAACTCTCCTAATATATAATTTAAGCCTCTCATGATTCCTCAATGATGGAGATAATTTCATTATTGTAAATAGAATTTCCAGCTGTTTGAGACCCCATGAGCAGTGGAAGACGATCGACTAACTCATTAGGATCATCCCAGTAAATATAGTCTGGCCTTGAATCTTGTTTTAGAATCAGAAAGTGAGGTAGTGAATCCTTACTTCTGGTTTATTGACTTTTTAATGACCTGCCATTGGTTGATTTATTTCTTAACGATCTACCATTGGTTGATCGTCTTTTTGTCGACTCTTTATTGGGAAAAAGTATTGCGATAATATTCGTGTACTTGAAACTTTTGTCTGCACGTATAGGTTCCGAAGAACTATACTTTTTCTTATGTGCATCGATAGCAATTAGAATTTCTTTATAGTTACTGAAATCATCAGGATTCACATAAGCTTCTTCAGGTATTTTTTTTAACAAAAGTTACAACAATCCACTGCTAATCAGATAGCGCTCACATACTAACATTATTCTAGTACAATCTATTATATTTATAAAATAACAAAGCAGTCAAATCCTTTTCTATATTTACCCTAATTTAAATTCCTATCTTTATCAATAACCATAAATCCATATTTGTCAGTGTTCCAGCATATTGAGCACAAATCTCGAAACTTGTTGTATGTGATATTTGTTTTTACATAATCATCATAAGCATCTTTGAGATTTGCCTCATCTTGTCTAAAAATAACTAATAAATTGGTATTTTCTCTAACTAATTGTTTAGAGACTCAAGCATATGTTTGACAAAGATAGAAACTACCAACATTTACATGTCTTCCATGCAGAAGAAGGTTATAACATTTTCTTGCTTTTCACAAGCAATATCGTCAAATATAAAAATAGAGTTTGGTTTAGCCACGCTGGGTGAAACTACTTTTTCATGCTCACTGAATGGAAAGTACTCAACGCCATCTACGTCACTGAGTACTTTTTCCAAGAATTTATATTTGGGCTGTTGAAGAGATTTCGAGTAGAGATAAATATTTTCAAATCTGAGAACATTTAAATGTAAAATTAGAAGAAGCAGTGAATTTGTTTTACGACCATTGGATGGTCCACAAAAAACAGTACGAATGCTATCTGACAGCAGACTGCCGTGACCTTTCGCCCTCTTCTGGTCACGCTGAACTAGGGTGTCTATATTCGCGATCAGAAGTTTAACAGGTTGTCGCTCGAACCGTATCTTGGAATGATTATTATATATCGCAGTGAGAAAGTTCAAAAACACTGTGGTAAAAGCTTGGTTAATAGTATTATCAAGAAGTTACCTTTAGAAATACATTTACCAGGCTACTAGTTTTATGGACCTGGTACTAAATTAGCTGAACGATTGAAGCGAGGCGATGCAGGTATAAATCCGCTGGACGCTGCTTGCAAGGAGCACGATATTGCCTATTCGAAAAATCGTGAGAATATTGAAGTAAGAAACGCTGCTGATCGAACACTAGCTGAAAAAGAGTGGCAACGAGTTTTTTCTAAAGTCTCTGGTTTTGGTGAAAAAACAGCTGCATTAGCTATGATTAACATCTTGAATGCTCAATTAAAGCTCGGCATGGGATTGAGGGACAAGAAGAAGAAGAATAAAGAAAAAGTTAAGAAAACGAGTAATACTTGTATAGTAAGAAGTATACTCGTAGTAACGAGTATAGCTTGTAGAATAGAAGAATAGAAGAAAAACGAGAAGAAGATTGTTTAGCTAGAAAATCTATAATCCCAGTAATGATGCTCAAGTCGCCATCAAGGCTGCTGTAAAGAGTGCTAGAAAACCTGTTAAACAAGCGGGTGGTAGACATCAGGTGAAAGCACCCCGTATTCTACGTATACCCTCGAAAGTTATTGGTACTTTACCCCTGATTTCAATTTTCACTGGGCTTAGCGCGCTTGGCGCTCTTGAGCAGCTGGTGTGGCAAAGGCTGTGAACGACGCAAGCGCAGCCAAAAAGCAGCTATCAGAAGCTCATCGCCATAATAAAAAAATGGAGGAAGTAGCTCTTGGTAAAGGGCTACACTTTAAACCTTACAGAAGCAGGTTAGCTCTACACATAAAGCCCTATCAACAAGGTCAAGGAATAAAGAGAAAACAAACGTCAAAGAACATGTAGTATAGCTACCAGGACGAGCACTAACTCAAGTATATCAAGACTGTAAAGATTCCCCATTTTCGAGGAGCTTTTATGCGAAATGAATTGCCTAAAAGAGTCAGCTGTGATGATGAGTCAGCTACGATGATTAAGACGGCCCTGGGAGGCATTGGATAGCATATAAAAAGAGTGACAGTTTCGGTAATCTTCAACCACCGTCTGACCGTTTTAAGTATCTCGGTGCTGGTAGCTTCATCAAATATAGTCATGAAAGATATCAAGAGTATAATACACTTGAGTGTGGCTATTTATGCCTTAAATTCTTGTGTGAGCAGCTTAATGTACCAAGCAAATATTCTTTACTATATAAAAGCAAGTAAATGCCTGTAAGGAATCAGTATACAGGTAGATATCATCATAGATGAATCATTTACTCTGACAATTTCTGGCAACTGATCAGTGCGTAAAGCAGAATTCTTTCCATCAATAGAGCGCTCATCAAATGAGAATTATGCTCCTGGTCTCGTTGAATTACTCACATTTAATTCGAATCCTAACTTCGATGATAGAAACATTAAATTTTACATTAGTGATCACGTTGTGACCATACCCCCTGGCAGCTATGAAACTGAAGATATTGAAAAATGTATACAGGTGACTCTAGCTAATAAAAACTATTCTGTTGTAATAGTACCAAGTAGCTGTGGCGAGATTGAGAATTATGTGCAAAACAATCTAGAAATTAAAGATACGATAATAAGTATCAAGCCTAACAACAATACCTTGCTCAGTGAAATCAAAAGCACTCGTGAAATTAATTTTAAATCTAAAGATCCTATTGGTCAATTGTTGGGATTTAAACCACGTGTTCTTCCTGCTAACAAACTGCATGCATCAGATCTACCAGTAGCTATTCTCAAGGTCAATGCTCTCAGAGTTGAGTGTAATATAACAACTGGAGCATACATTAACAATCGCAAAGTTCACAC
>JBAGKK010351527.1:0-19081 GCA_037177015.1 Euceroptres primus
AGGATAAACAAATATTATGTCGAACAGAAATTCGGAAATGTGAAAATTGTGCCAAATAAAAATTCGGTATAATAGAAATTATGGTAAATGGTAGTTAGTACAAACAAAGATTATGTCAGTTTTCGATCACATGAAACTTAGGTCAAATAGAATTTGCGTGATATTCATGCGCCTCATTTGAACAACGTCGTCGTACTGCAAGTCGCTGCCTGCTCGACTTTCGTTTTCACTGCCTTTTCCGTCGTACTCTATTTTGTCCAGGTCATCTATCTGAATTTTCATGGTATTTCGCACTGGATCTGTTCCACTCAAATTACTATGATGCTTTGGTGTTTCATGAATATGTCCGCCATCAGTACTATGTACTTGAACTTCCACTTCGATGGTTTTCTTTAAAGCATTGTCCAAATCTGGTTCGCTCTTTTTGCTTGCGCTTAAATCATCGTCCTTGCTTCGTCCATCGCCGTCTATGTTGTCGCCGTTTCCTTCGTTACCCAATGGATTCGGCACTTTCTCATTCGGACTCGACATTTTTCACATTCCGTTCGATAACTGATCAATTAAAACGATCAACCATACTGCACTCTCCACTACGAACTCACTCTCAAAGTCTTTTTACGAACTTTTTCGAATTTTCGACCGTGTGTCAAAATGGCGAACATGATTGGCGTCGATTCCGCTTATGAATTGTTAGTGTGTTTTATGTTTTAGGGGAATTGGAAAGGGATTCTCTCTAATTAATAACACTCAGGTTAATAAAAGAAGTATAATTTAGAAATATTGGAACTAAAAATACAATAGGATGGAATAAAAGAGGATTTTTCGTATTGTGTGGCGCTTTCGTATTTTTCCGAACTAGATTCTCAAGCGAGCTGACTCCACACACGCTTTCTTTCCACATTCCTTCTTACAGTCCGATTTCTCGGACTGTTGATCCGAAATCAAACTCACTCAAATTTAAATTGATTTAACCCATGAAAAATAACTGGCCAACAGTACATAAAATTATTTTGTTGCAAAAAATCAAGAGGTTGTTGATATCACTCTTCTCAATTTTGTTCCAGGTACGCAATCAGCTATCATTCAGTTATCCGATCATGAATTCTGAAAACGGAACGTTACCAGTAACTGATGAAGAATTGCATAAATCTAACATCGAAAGTGAACATGATGCAAATAAAGAAGATTCAACTGTTAAAGAACTGCAGCCGAACATTGAAAGTGATATAAATTTTCAAGATGCTACCATAGAAGCGAATGATGAACTTTCTGTACAAATTGAAGGCGATCAATCAAATATTCCAAATACTGAATCAAATGTACAGGAAAATGTAATTAGCATTCCTACTGACTCCCCAGAGGAAGAGGTAAGAAATGATTCTAAAGAAAAGAGCATACTTGAAAATGAAAGCACGGTCCCTCAACTTGAAACAGCAGACTCTATGCAAGTCGATGACTCTGAACAAACAAAAAAAGAATCCAAGAATCCAGATTTAGGAAATGATTCTGTTCCAGGAACAGAATCTAAGGATTTAGATGTAGAATCGGATGTAGAGTCACAAGATTCGGTTGTCCAACAGGCGAGGATAATTGAAAATAAAGACTCAGAATCAAGGACGAATGTGGATGATTCTTTGTCGACAATAAATGCAGATAACGATTCTGTGTCGAGAATAAACGTGAATAACGAAATTTCGGCATCGGAATTAAATGTAGATGATGCTGATTCGAATTTAGGTGCAGACGAATTAAAAAATTCGGATACAACTACTAATGATCAAACTGAAAAAGAAAGTATCCAAGTATCTAAGGATTCTAATGTGAATTCACCGAAGCCTATGGAAATTCAGCCCTGCGAGTCAGATACGTCAATGGACATCTCAGTTATTAATGAAGAAAGTAAAAGTAACGAAGCGACATCTGAAACCGAAAAAGTTAAAGATGTAGTTGCCGATTCTGCAGATGTCGAGAAAAGCAATGAATTATCTGAAGAATCATGTGATAAATCACCAATGGCTTTAGACGAAGTTTCGGATACCGCAGATAGAGAATGTGCATCAGGAAAAAGTTCTGACGAGCGAGTAAATACCGAGTTTGTACAAATAACTCAAGATAAGCAGGATGATTCTCAGATTGAAAGTCATTTGATGGACGCTGAAGATCCTTTTGGTGGAGATAATCTCATCACTGATAATTCCGAACAATTGGAGACCGAGGCTATTTCGAAAAGCAAGGCAAATTTCGAGAAATTGGGTAGTCAAGCAGATAATTTACAGGACGTTATGAATGCTAAGGAAGATCAACCTGCCTCGAATCATGAGAAAGATAAATCAGATCTTCAAACTTTTCCAAAATCCAGTGAAAATGTTATCACCGCAACTGGTGAAAGTAATGATGACACGGTTGATTCAAATGATGTAGTGAATGAATGTGAGAAAGCAGATGAAAAATTGTCTAAAATTACTGAATCGAAATCAACGGATGCTAGCGAGGCGAAAAATAAATCTGATGAGAAAGAAAAAGAGAAAACAACCTCGAATATCGAGACGGAACCTTCGGTCTTACCCGGACAAGATAATGAACTGTGCATCATTCCGGATTCGATGAAAGACATAGAAGTTGAGAAGAATCCAATTGAGGTTGGCAGTAATGAATCTGAAACTAAAAAGAGTTCAGGAGAAAATAAGCAAACGGCTCCTGAAAAACCCAAACTTGTGATTTTAAAGGACGCGAAAGAAGTAACAGTTAATGAAGATGGAAGTAAAGCAACTCGTGTTTATGAGGCACCTAAGATTCAAAATGCTGTTCAAACTTCGCAGTCTATAACTGATGTTATAGATGTAGAGGAAGATTCGGAGAAGAGTTCTGAAGTTGAAGAAATCGCGTCAACAGAAACTTGTAAACAGTGCAACGAAGTTAAAACGTGTAAAATCAAAGTTAAAGTTGGTTTAGATCTCTTCAGTGTGTGTTCTAAAGCTTGTAAATCAGCTTTTAAATCTGCAAACAACAAAGCAATGGATATTCCGAGCGATGGAGTAAATTCAAAGAGAGAAAAACGTTGTGCCAGTTGTTTATTGATAATAGAGGCTGGCGATGAACGTTGTCTTTCCTGGGAAACAATGGAGTTTTGTAATGAAGAATGCTTAGGAAAGTTTCAAACTAAATATGGAAGTTACTGTAGGAATTGTAATGGTTCTGTTCAACCTGTCAGTTTAGGAAAGTATTGCGTACGATTCGGCTATGATGTTAGGCAGTTCTGCTGCTCGATATGTTTAGAAGAATTCAAAAAAGGCTTGAAAGTATGTACGTATTGTCAAAAAGACATAAGTGCCGGGACGGAAGGATTTTTAGCGCCAGTTGGCGACAAAGGTCAATTCAAAGACTTTTGTACTCAAGACTGTATGGAGAAGTACTCCAGAATGAGTTCCACTGAGCCACCACTTGTTGAGAAAAAAGCTTGCAGCGTTTGTCAAGAGGTACTATTTAATTTTTAAAATACCTAATTTTTTATTATTTATCAATCTAGGGAGACATTTTTCGTAAATGATCAAACTTTGGATAAAAGTTCCCAACAGAAGAATAATTTTATTTTAAAAACTGTTTATTTGATTTTGGTTTCATATATTGAATACAAACAGTTTCCAACTCATATAACGTCATAACATTCATGGATTTTTCAGAAAAAAGAAAAGTATTCTACTTAATTAAAACTGAAAGATTGGTTTAACTAATGATAATCCCATTTTTTGGTTTATATTTTATTTTATTTTTTTGTTTATAATAGGAAAAAATCGTTCATTGTGAAGTTCAAATAGACAGAGCTGCCCCGGTTGCAATATGCAGTGATCCTTGTTTCGCTGCATTCAAATTCGTCAACAAGGTGGATCCTGATCAATGTTCAACATGCAAAAAGTTCTTCGAATTACCTACTAAAAAGAGTTTTGTTGTATTCTACGAAAATGATGCACACACATTTTGCACCAAAACATGCTTAAATATATTCATCATCACCAACCGAAAAATTGTTCCTTGCAGTTGGTGCAAAGTGAAAAAGTATAACTTTGATATGATTAAGAAGGAACTTAAGACTGGGCAAGTGATGATGATGTGCAGTTTGAACTGTTTAACATTATACCAGGTAAGATACTAGACCCCCTTCGCCGTCAAATGATAGTTACCGTTAATTCTCTTTCCATGCACAAGGTTAATTTTCTGAAAAAGTAATGCTTAATATTCATTGAGCAAATAATAAATAATATTTTTAAATCTTGCAGGTTTCGATAAATGCGGTCTCAGCTAGAAGAATAAAGTGTGACTACTGCAAGGAAGTCTCCCAAGCCCAGTATCATCTAACAATGTCTGATGCTACTATACGTAATTTTTGTTCCTATAATTGTGTAATGAATTTTCAAGGCCAATACACAAAATCGCCAATTACAATACCATCTGGCGATGATCATCCTGTTCCTACCGGGGTGCCAAAAAGGACATTACCCCATAGGACAATTGCCCCAACACCCTCGAAACCCGTAGATATTCAGGCCAAGAAAATTATGCCTGTAATATCTTCAGTGACGAGTTTAGCAGCAACGATGGGAAACGGTCAAGTCAGTCCGACTTCTCAAACAAATACGGTGTCCAGCGCAGTAGTTCCACCGTTAGCCGTTCAAGCCGTTCCGAGTCAGCCGCAAATAATTTACAAGCAGCAGATTATCACAAGACCTCCTAGCCCAGTGAAAATTCACAACAAATCAACGCAATGTAAACCACTTGTTCACACTAAAGGTGTTTCAGTGCGACCTCATCCGTGTACAAAATCAACGCAAACTGATGAAATTCTAAAGACAGTTATTCCTATTCCTGTACCTATTTACGTTCCGTTTCCAATACACATGTACAATATGCCATTTCCAGTTCCAATACCATTTCCACTGCCAATTCCAGTTCCAATTTTTGTCCCTACAACAAGAAATAGTGCTAAAGGTATCATGAATGATATAAAAAGGATACAGGAAAAAATACCATCGGATCCTTTTGAAGCTGAATTACTTATGATGGCAGAGATGGTAGCCACTGAAAAGAAGACCACTGAAAGTGACTCTGACTCTGTTGATGAGAACAGGTTTGTATCAATGAGCAATAATGATTTTTAACAGTTCAATTTTTCTAGTGAACTAAGCAGTTGCCGAAATTCATTTCAAATCAGGCAGGCTGTGCATGCTCAAGTCACAGAATCGTTACCGGACGAAATATATTGTTTTTCAAAGCATTTTAGACTACATGTATTTCCCGGATTTGATGAACAAATTTTTTGGACAAAGTTATGAATATTTGAACTTTTAAATTTGGTGACGCAGTTTATCAAAAATTTCGAAATTTTTTAAAAAATGTAGTAGTATCCAAATCAATATAGATATTTGACTTTCTCTTTTTGATTCTGATAATTCTCTTTGTTCTCTTCCGAAATCTGTCGAAAAATTTAAAAAATTGTTAAAATGGTGACGGTTTTTCTGAAAATTTTGAAACGTTATTTTGTCAAAAACGTTTTGACTATCTACGCCCGTTAAGCTTTTTATTCAAAAATTTATATGGAAGGCTTGTATGTATAGCTATAAAAACAATGTTTCAGAGATGAAGCACGAGAGAGTCACACCAACACACATGCAGATAGCTACAGTCCAGAAGATGTTGATTCTGGCAATACATTTGGAGAAGACATGCTACAAATGGCGTTGAAAATGGCAACAGGAGAATTGGAAGAACCAGCAGTGGATTTGGAAGCTGCTTTAATACCAAATACAATTACACCGTCACAACCACCACCACCACAAACCGAAGCGCCTATTGAAAATGACGGTAGGTTCTCTTCTTTTATTTATGAAAAGGTTTTACATGTTTTCCGAAAATAGGGTGAGTAAAAATTTAGTTCTCTTTGAATTCTAATAATATTTATTAGGTTCTTTATATATAATCACTTTTTTCAACAATTTTAAATTGATGTTTATAGAACCGTGGCTCAGTCGGAGGAAATCTGATAATTTCAGTCAAAAATACGATTTTGGCAACTTTTTTATTTTACATAATGGCTATAGATATCGTTTACATAAATATAAAGTATTTAAAGCATAGTATTCATGCCCAGGTTTTGAAAATTTCAATGCAATTTCTCATATAAACTTAGTGTATATAGCTGGGTCTGGTATAGATTCGACACGAAATGATCACCAAGGGGATCGAAATTTTGATTCAGCGCAATACAGAAATATTAATCATTTCGATATCATAATATGGCGCACAATATTGAAAATGTATTCTAATTTAACAATTTTGTAATTTTTAAACCCATTTGGGGAACAGAAATTTCGCCCCTGGGTTCTTATAATTTAATCAATCATCTTGGTCCCATAATATGGCTTATATTGAAAATCTGCTAATTTAACAAATTTAAAATTTTGGGGTCCGATTAAGGGTTTCCAAATTTCGCCCTTAGGCATTTATAATTTAATCAAATATTCCGATTCATTAATATTGCTTAAAACTAAAATTTATAACAAAAATAACGACTTTTAAAATTTGGGGCCAGTTTCAGAGGGCCATGATTTTCGCCCCTGGACTTAAATCTTGTGAGTGTACACTGTCACTGCTAGTTTAATTAAGATCCAATAAGGGCATATGATACATAATATCACAAATTACCGACCGTTACCTTACTTATATTCAGCGAGTTTATTAAGAGAGAAGTACAAACTTAATGCGGAAATTTTGAGAAATAGTAAGGAATATATTGGGGCATCGATGTCTGGTGCGTTTGAGTTTTGTAACGTTGTGGTTGTGTGTTTTAACCAGTTCCAGATCCTCTCTCAGCTAAATTAAATTAAAGAGTATCAGGTATTTAAAGAATTATCCATGGCTAGCTCAGACTCAATATCTAGAATTAAGATTATTCAACATGAAATTATTTGATTTTGACTATTTGGATTTTACATTTGTCTTTTGTTATAATTAATTTAAGCGCTACTTGCGAAAATTCTGATAATTTCAAGAAACTACACAGGAAAAAAACGATTTAATGCGTGCTTCTTTGAAATGTGTATTTGAAATTGGCATATTCGCAAGGTAAATTTTGAATCGGTTTGCGACTATTTCAATCGGTCAGATCACGTTTTGAATCTCCCAATTCAGATTAGCAGCATATTTGGTGGTTAGATTGTCACATTTCGCAGAAAATTTTTTATTTGTGAATTGTTGAAATCTTGTGAACAAGTTATATGCAGAGTTTTCAGATTTTTTTTGGTTCTTCAATTCTAGAGAATATCAAGCTTTTGCGCTTACGTTCTTTAATGTATGTAGAGAAAAAGTAAATAAAAATCAAGACTGTCAATTTCCGGGAATTTTCTGCAATCGGCGTTTTGCGATTCATTTCAGATACCCATTTCATAAGACCTTAAATGCGATTCAAATGCGTTCAATTGGTTTCTTATTCCCGGATACTAAATTGACAATGGATTATGATTGGGGGTTAGATGTCCCTTAGAATGTATAAAACTAGGAGGCCAACGTCCTACCTTGTCTTCAGAACTAATTTTTGACACCTACCTAAAATCAAGACGTCCTGGAAGGAGTTCTGATGAAGAATTATGGTCGAGACTTACATCATCACTGGGTTCTCTTTGACATCGAACAATACTAAAATCTTCTTGTTTGTAGCCTCTTGCTGGTTAGAAAATAGCCATAACTGTAAAACATAACATAACAAACCATAACTATTAAAACAACGGACTTAGCCATTTTGAACTGAGAGATGCGTTTTCCAAATACCTGCAGAACAACTATACTAAATCGACCAATGATCATCGAAGTTAGAATATAAGTGGCATTACCTCCCAGACTTGATTATGATCACGAAGCGAGGACTTTTAAAATGCTGACGAGGAAATTGGAGGAAATCAGTTCAACCACTCTTTTTAGTTTCGTTTGATGTAAAGAGATTTTCGATTGAATTGCCGCGCTTCTCTCAATGGATATGTCAGCTTTGCTTGAAAAAGTCGTTTTTGATAATTTTGTTTTAGTGAATTATTTTTGAAATTTTTTTAAAAAAGTAAATGACTGAAACGCATCAGACATTGATGCTTAAAAATACTCATTATTTCTCAAGGTTTCAGCATTATATTTATATTTCTCTCTTAAGAATCCCAATGAATTCGGTAATGTTTGACGGCATTACGTACCGTATGTCTTTAAGTTTTATGGTTTTTACAGATTTTTTGCCGCATGGGACCAAAAATTTGAGGACGTCTTTATGACATATTTACGACGTCGTTACGACAAAGTCTATGTTCTTGTTTTTACGATGTCTGTTTTAAAGACGTCGTAAGGACATCGCAAAGACGTCCTCAAATTTTTGTGCCCACTTGGTAGTATTTCAGTCACCTTGTGACAAAATATGTCGAAAGGAATATAACAAAATAATTCAGTTTTTTTTTGCCATTTTTGATGTTACACTTTTACTTCTGGGAAGTTCCAGGAAAGTATTCGAAAAAAATCATAAACTTTTCTCAAATAAACCTACAGAGTGTCACACATTGTTCCGGATCAGGAATTTTCCATTCAAAACCCACTAGAGCCTTCAATTTTCAACCGATTTGAACTTCTTTTTTTTTTTTAATTAAAGCTAATTAAATTCTTAAGAGACGAACGAAGTGATATTTCTGGTTTTTTAATTGTTTACACTATTTTTAATCAAATAAAGTAACAAAATAGAGACGTTTTTTGAACAAACTTTTTTTTTCTCATCACCTAGTACATAAATTTATCCGTTATCAACTCGAATCTTTAATTGGACATTAGGCACCTTCCATGAACCACGTGGTTTCTTTAGGAGGGGGAGGGGTTCAACGAAAGGACACGTTGGACTACATTGCGGAGAGGGGGGTTCCGAGTCCGAGCCACGTGGTTTTACACTTAGGTGTTAAAAAAAATAAAACGTATGGCTTACTCTTTTTTTTGAAATAGCGCACGAAATTTGTCGCCATTTGTTGATTCAGATTGTTTTTAAAAAAATAAAAAATAAATAAGCATAATTTTTTGTTTTATTTTCGTTTTACAAGAAATTTAAAAAAACCACGTGGCACCCCAGGGGCGGGAGGGGTCGACGAGAATGCCACGGTGGACCACATGGGGGGGGGGGGTCAAAAAGTTGCCAAAATTGGGCCATGTGGTTTATGGAAACCCCCTTAACTAAAAGCAAATAATTCGTTTATTACACAGTTAATAACCCCCTTAACTAAAAGCAAATAATTCGTTTATTACACAGTTAATTTGTTATAAGCAAATTAAGTGAACAAATGTAGCAATCACTTTTAAACGTTCTTTTTGGTGTGTAAATGAGTTATATTGTTGCGAAAATGATAATTGATTGGAGATATCAGTAGCTAGCAATCTTCAATGAATATTGTTATAAATAAAGAAGTAGATTCCGTATTTCCTCCATTACAAAATTTTTTATTTCCAGTAGAAGTTTACAAAATATTCTCCATGTGATGTCTGAGTATAAAAGTTTATCATTAACAACTACCGCAATTGTTATAAATAAATTTGATAAACAAATTAACTATTATTATTGCTTTTTCGCAGACAGAATTTCTTTTTCGACTAATATACAAATATTTGGTTTATTAGAATTAGTCGAATACCAAATTTTGTTGAACTGCAATAATTAGCTTCGTTATAAATAATTTTTAATGCATACAATAAACAAATTGACAGTTTTCGACCTTTTTTCGCGAAAAAAATTATTTTTCGTCTAAAGTGCGACGAATTATTCTATCGATATATCCACTTTTCGATACTTGTTTTAAAGATTATTTTCGTCCAAACACTTATCCAGTACTTTCTTTTTAATAAATTTACCCTTGAGTTTGAATTGTTTTGACATTTTGACGGGTTTTTTGCGTGCTTTAAACATCAATACAATTTTTTCTAACATCAGTCAACTGTCTCTAGAGCCAGCTGACGAGAAGGAAATTGCGATGTTGCCACTATCGTTGCTTTATGCAGTGTTACTGTGAATGCATGTATTCGAATATAGGATGCTTCTATGTATAGTGTACAAACCTAGTCAAAATTTTTGACCAATGGTTAAGAGAGAACATGTGATTTCTTACATCTATCTACAGTGCGCACTAGCTCTTTCTCGTCCGGCGGGCGGGAAAGTTCTCCCCTCAAGTAAGCACCTACTTCGAGTCCCCAGTACACACACAGAATTGTTGAACAAAAATTTGTATTCGACTAATTCTGATGAGCCAAGTAGTTGTATATTAGTCGAAAAAGATTTTTTTTTGTGACAAAGCGATAAAAATAGTTTGTCAGTTTATCAAGCTTATTTACAATAATTGCGATAGTTGTTAGTGATAAATTCTCATACTCAGACCCCACGTAGAGAAATTTTTGTAAATTTCTACTGTAAATAAAAAATTTTGTAATGGAGGAAATACGGAATCTACTTCTTTGTTTATGAAATTTGTTTATAACAATTTTCATTGAACATTGCTAACTGATATCTCCAATCAGTTATCATTTTCGCGAAAATTTATCTTCAATTCAAAAAACAAAACTTTAAATCGGTTGAAAATTGAAGGCTTTAAAGGGTTTTGAACAGTAAATTCCTAAAACGGACCACTCTGCTGTCCAAAAGTATAACCTAGTAAGTGATATTTGGCGTAGAGACTATTTTCTTGTACACGTGCACGGGAATATAATCTCTACGGCAAATGTCACTTACTAGGTTATACTTTTGGACAACAACACTGTGTGTTACACCGATTTTTATGAAACTTGGCAGATTTGTAGATGTTAGGATGTGTCAGTGTACGGAAAAATAAATGAATAAACACTGAATAAATATAAGACAGTTAAACAATACATTCTGAAAGAAATACAATAGTGGATAGGTTTTATACTTCAGATTAAGACTTTATAGAGAAATGGAAGAGAGGGCCTTTCGCAGCAGTGGTCATGCTCAGACTAACTGATTGCTCAAAAAAGACCCTTTTGCCTCTGTGTACTTGAGTTCACAGTAATACTACTCTCTTGAACTTTGCCCATTTCTAATTTCTGAAATGAATCGTTGCACTTCTAACACCCTTCTTCAATGATGAACCTTTAGTGTCCTTTAAATTAATCCGCACTGTTTTCTGAAACCTGCCAATTTTATTGTATTAAGTGGTTTAGTCAATATATCCGCTAACATGAATTCTGTCGAGCAATATTCAAAAAACATCAATCCTTTATCTTTCAAATCTCTAAGATAATGAAACTTAGTTGCGATATGTTTTGTCCTGCTACTGAATTTTTTATTTGAAATTAATTTTAAACAACCCTGATTATCTTCAAATACTTTTGTTGGTTCACATTGACTGACTCCAAATTCTGTTAATAATTGTAGAAACCAAGTTGCTTCTTGAGCTGCTTCTTCAAGTGCAATATACTCCGCCTCCGTCGAAGATAATGAGACACAATCTTGCCTTTTGCAAGCCCAACTAATATTGGTTCCGTTGAACTTGAATACGGAGCCACTGTTAGATTTCCTGTCGATTTTATTTTGCGCCCAATCTGCATCTGCATATCCTATTAGTGAATCGCTATTTTCACTGTCAATAACTCTTAGTTTGAGTTTCAAACCTTTGGTGCCTTTGAGATACCTTGCGACTCTTTTCGCTTCATTCCAATCGGTTTCTGGCTCAGGATAGAAACACTTGCTGCAATGTCTGGTCTCGCATTAACTGTGATGTACAGAAGCTTCCAAATAAGTTTCCGATATGAATTATTGTCCTCCATAGGCTCTTCATCTTCTTTGCTTTTTATATATCCGGTATCCAATGGAATTTTGGATGGTTTCGCTTCCTGTATTTTGATTGATTTTAATACTTTCTCAATGTATTGTGACTGATTGGGAGTAAAAATTCCGTCTTTGTCTTGGTCGATCTGGATCCCAAAATAATGTTTCAATTTTCCCAGATTGGTTAATTGAAAATGTTTTCCTAAATCTTGACCGGTTTGAAGAATCAGATCCTCATCTTAACTGGCAATTAATAAATCATCCACATAGCTGATTAAATATATTTTACCTTTCAGAGTTTCCTTGAAGAAGAAGCCAGAATCTGCCTTACTTTGAGTAAATCGAAGACCATGCAAAGTATTGTTTAGTTTCTCGTTCCAAGATTTTGCTGCTTGTTTCAAACCGCAAAGAGATTTATTTAAGTTACATACAAGGTGCTCTTTACCTTTTACCTTGAAACCTTCAGGCTGTCTTATCAAAACAGTTTCCTTTATTTCATTATTCAAGAATGCGGTTTTCACGTCATAATGATGTACCTTTATTTTTACTTTACCTGTGATGGTCAGCAGTGTCCAAAAGGTATTTGCTCTCACTTGCAAACACTTCGTCATAGTCGACCCCGAACTTTTGTGAGAAACCTTGAGCAACCAACCTAGCCTTATGCTTGATTGCGACCCCTTCGGCATTCGTTTCGGCCCTGATCGGTGACGTTTGACGTGTTTTGTGCCGCTCCGTATTTATCAGTGATTAATTTCTTTACCTGGCAATCTTAGAACATTAATTAGGTCTGGTAAACTTTTTTTGGTGTCTAAGTTTGCGTTAGAGTGCTTGGCTTCTACTTTTTTAGACAGAAAAAACGTTATTCCGAAAGTTTTGTAAGTGGACACGTTAGTTGACCAAGATGGTTGCCTGTGTCATTTGTCGTGGATCGATAACGAAAGGGACGAATTCAATTGCTTGTGACAAGTGTAAAGCTTTGTGTCATTTGAATTGCCTAAACGTGCCTGCTAAGGATCTTGAAGGTATTAATAATAAGCAAAAATCTTGGAATTGTTCTAAATGCACCGTTAAAAATGACAGCTCTCGGCGCAGAATTTCATCAGAACCACCTGCTGGTGATAATAATGCAGGGGCGTCTACAGCTATTTTGGACCCTGCTCTTGAAACTGCGATTCTCATGGCGATAGCAAAAGGACAAGAAGTGGAATTTAATCAAATCTCTGCTAAGCTTGATGCTTTTGAATCTAAGCAAATGGCCTTTAATGAATCTTTCGATGTATCAATCAAGGGAATAAAAGATGATATCAAACAAAATTCCTCGCGCATAACTGTGTTGGAGGAAACTACATCTTCAAATGTCACTGATATTGTCGATCTTCAAGGCTCTGTGAAATCAGTGAAAAAGGAGAATCAGCTGTTGAAGTCTCAAGTATTGTCCTTGACTGAAAAGTGCCACAACCTGGAGAAGACTCTTTGAATACGACTCTTGGGATCCAAGGCTTACCCGTTAAAGAATCGGAGGATCTAACAACTACCTTTTGTCAGGTAGCAGCTATCTTGGAGGTGCCGCTTGAAAAAGCGTGTATTTAAAATATTTACAGGCTTAGACCTTCCGCTGGTAAGGCTCTGTATACTTCGCTTCCACCTATCGTGGTAGTCAAATTAACTCAGCAATCTGCATGCGCAAGCATAATCGAGAAATGCAAGAAAAGGAGACTGTCTACTAAATTATTAGGATGGAGTAATGATCAGGCTCTTTTTATCAGAGAGTCTCTCACAACAACTAATCGGTTCATTTACAGCGCTGCCCTCAAACTTAGACGGGATAAGAAGATCAAGTACCTGTGGAGTGCGGGAGGAAGGGTTTTTTGTCGTAAAGAAGATGGGTCATTTAGAGTTTTTTTGGGTCACATTAATGACCTTGATGTTTTTCGTTAAGATGAATTTAACAAGATGCTGGCTGAAGTGGACATCGCAGCTGACTCGTCTCTTAGTATTTATCATTCTTTTTATGTATTGTTTTGATTTTCCTTTAATCTTTGGTTTATTTAGAGAAGTAGATTTGCAGTTAGCTTGTAGATCTGTACTTAGTATTGCTTATAGTTATATTTTAAGTAGCGTAATAACAGATATGGCTTATATTCAATTTCCATACATTGTATTCTATTTTCCTGTAATCTTAAGCTTCGGGCTTCGGTCAAATGCGATAATATACTACACATTCACTTACTACATACAGATTATTAGTTACTCGTCAGAATTTGACAGAAAACTTATCTTTGAAAACAAAATTTTTTTGCTTAAGATCATGACCAAATTTATTATGAAAATTGAACTAAATAATGTCTGGTCATTGTTAATGCATTTTTTTGTAAGTGTCTTTTATAGTTCTATTTGCTTTAATTCTCTTGTAATCGTGAAGTCTGAACTGGGAAGTTTTTTGCTCGATTTTTTGCTTGCTAGCATTCTCTTACTTAACATGTTTGATTTTTGTGTGTATTCTGTAGACATTAAATATTTGAACTGTTCTATTTCATCTAGACTTGTCTTTCGTCTATCTTGGACTCTTTAAGAATCTGCCATGTAAATGCTCAATCTCTCTTGGCACACTATCACGAGTTTCAGCTCTTTTTCAACGCTCACGATTACCATATTATTGCTGTTTCCGAGACGTGGTTAACGCCTAATCACCCCTCCAGTCTGGTTGTCCTTAACAATTATGTTCTTTTTCGTAGGGACAGAGTTGAGTGGAGAGGGGGCGGAGTCGGCTTATATGTGCACGTCAGTCTTAGGGGAGTCGTGGTGGGAGTCATTGCGAGTGCCATTTATCCCCTACTGCTGAATTTCTATTAATTGAAGTCTCGGGTGCTAATTTTAGGGATAGTGTGTTAGTGGGTATTATTTATAAGGCCCCGAATGCCTTCTATGGAACTGAACTTGAATCTGAATAACTAAATACTTAACATCTATTGTGCGAGCTTCGGGTTTATCCTTCGTTCCACAGAATACCACTCATCACACAGATCGATCAAGTACTCGCATTGACCTTATATCCTTCGCATGGAGGATATCAATAGTAAAATTAATCTCTTTTGTACATATTTAATTTCAGCGTTCGATAGGTTTACCCCCTTACATGTTCCTCATAAATATAAAAAATCTGCCTCTTGGATTACGACTGAAATCAAAAACCTTATGAAGGAGCGGGATAATACGCGCCGATTAGCCAAGAGGACTAAAAACCCAGGTATTCATGCTCAGTTTCGCAAACTAAGAAACCTAGTGCAAACTAAAATTAGAGACTCATCAAATAAATACAACTTTAACGCTATCAAAAACAGAAATAAAAACGAAAATATTTTTCACTTGTTGAGACGTTTATCCCTTATCCCGCCTAAGCATGAATCAACTGTTAATTATTTTTCTCCTAATGAACAACTAAAAGTCTTTCTATCTCTACCGCCCAATAGCCACCTGTTACCATTTTCTATTAGTTCTCTAAGCTCAACCTTTAATGACACTGATTTCTTTTTCTCAGACATAACACCTGAGGTTCTATTAGAGATTTTTATGGAAATCAAGTCGAATACCCTTGGATCTGATGGGATTTCCATTAGAATGGTTAGACTTGATTTTCCCAATTCTACTTCATATTTACAACTCTCCCCTACAGGTAGGGATTTTCCCGGATATGTGGAAAAAGGCGATTATTCGACCAATACCAAACATTGCTAGTCCCGTCTTCCCGAATGATTTTAGGCCGATTTCAATTCTATGTGCAGTAACAAAACCTTTATAAAAGATAGTCCACGTGCAGCTCACTAAGTATCTTGATACTAATAAATTGACTGATCCTTTGCAATCGGGCTTTCGGGCTAAACATAGAACAGTAACGGCTTCTCTAAAAGTGACCTCTGACATTAAAATTTCTATGGATAGAAGGGATATCACGATAGTGGTGTTATTTGATTTTACCAAAGCGTTTGATTCAGTTAATCACAAACTTCTTTTACGTAAACTTAGAACGTTTACGTTGCGTAGTTCGAATCATACTTAACGAATCGATTTTTACAAGTGATTAATAGCAAAGGCGAACGGTCTGAAAGGGCTAGGGTCGAGAATGGAGTCCCACATTTATACACATCGGACTTAGGTGCAGAACTTAATCATTGCAAATATCATAAGTACGCGGACGATTTCAAATTGTATCTTTCGGGTCCAATCGCCTCTTAAAAGAATGCTGGAATTGGTCCAGGAAGACATCACTTTAGTGGTACTATGGGCACAGAATAATGGGCTGGCACTGAATCCGACCAAGACTAAAGCAATTATTATTGGGCCGACTCCCTCTCAGTCGTTAGAAATTATAAGGACCTTCCCTCCACTCCAAATCGTTGGCCTTGACATTGAATTTGTCAAAGTTGTTAGGGATTTGGGTCTTATGCTTAACCGCACTCTCTCCTGGAGTGAGCAAGTATTCGGCAATTCGAGAAAGGTTTTAATGGCGTTGCAACAGCTTAAAAGAAATAAGGAATCCTTGCCTACGGCTACAAGGATTCTTCTGGTAAAAAGTTTAATTCTCCCTTATTTCGATTATGGGAGTATTTTATACGATGATATTAAGGAGGAACTTAATTTAAAACTTGAGCGAGCTCTAAATGCATGCATTCGCTTCATTTATGACTTGCTGAAATATGAAAATATAACTCCATACAGATTAAGGGCTGGACTTCTGAATGTGGTCAAGAGAAGACAATTTTGTATGGACAACTTTTCAATCTCTTCCACAGTAAAACGCCACAATATCTTTTAGATCTATTTGTTATCAGAGATATCATTCAATCCACTCAGTCTAGTCTCCGAAAAAGAAACATGGTCATTTCAGTTTCGATACATAAAACCTGTAAGCTGCAAAGATCCTTCATAGTGAGGGGAGCACGCCTGTGGAACAAGTTACCAAGTACGATCAGAGATGCACCTTCAATCTTTCACTTCAGAAAACTATTTTTTAAATATTTGCTTAATATAGACAATCCTATACTTGAAATAACTCATTGGTAGTTTGTGTAAATGTTTATGCAACGTCATTTATTAGTATTACTGATTATTTGATTTGTTTTTCAATTTCTTCTTTCTAAAACTGTATTCTTGGAACCGTATTCATAATAGCAACTAAATTTCATTAGCTTCTTTAATATTACTTCACTGTACAATAGTATCTAACTATTACTGTCATCTTACTTCGACTGGAGTATGTACATAGTTATAAGTTCTAGTACATGTATCTCTTGTTCCTTAGAGGGCTCTCTAGCATGCATTTGCTGGTGTCTCAATCAAAGTCCATGTTTCGTTTTTCTTCATAGGCTGCATCTCCTCTTCCGCTGTTGCTTTCCATTCAGAACTGTTCGATGACGTCATTGCCTCTTTAAATGTATTTGGCTCTTGCTCTGTTTTGGTGGCCATACCTGTAATGAGCCTGTTGGGTGGTACTCCCAGATTACTCCTGCTGGAATGTCTGAGTTGAGGGCGTTCCTCTAATCCTTCATCTTCTGTTGACAAGCTTTGTTGTTCTATGGAATTTGATGCATCTTCGGATTCGTTCTCTTCATTCGAACTGTAATTTTGATCATCCTCGATGTCATCAACGTCCTCGATGTCCTAGTTAATTTTCTTTGATCGAATCTTCCTTATTCATTTCTTCTGCAGTGATAATTTTGTTATTCTTTGTTGAATTCTATAAACACAACATCTGCTCCCTAGAAATGTGTGTTAAAATTTCAATGCCGAAGACATGCAAATTATCGACGTCTGATTTCTTAGAAAACCACAATTCGTACAGTGTCTTCGTCCGACACTTTGTTGGAAGGAGATTCTGTAAATAATTAGCGGTAATTACCGCTTCTGCATAATATCTTGTATGCATATCTGCATCTATTAACATGCATCTTGTCATCTCGCATAATGACCTATTTTTTCTTTATGCTATACCGTTCTGCTGAGGTGTGTAAGGGACCGTTCAAGTATTACGTAACGCTTTTGGTATATTCCTATCTCTCTCAGTTGCACGGAAATCATATTTCGATCCTTCTCACAAATCGAGTTACGTAATACTTGAACAGCCCCTAAGCTACTGTGTATTGCATGCGAATCCCTTCCTTTCGCAAATAATCTTTCAGATCATCATTTATATATTCCCTTCCTTGATCTGATCTGATTATTTTCAGCTTTTTATTCAATTGCGACTTTGTAAATTCTACGGATTCTTTAATCAAGGGCGTGACCTCGCTTTTGAACTGCATTAGATGTAAAGTTGTGTATCCACTGTAATTGTCTATGATGGTTAGAATATACCTTTTGTTACCTGGAGTGACTGTCTGCATGGGTCCGCAAACATCTGTATGGATGAGATCCAATGTTGTCTTCGTTCTGCTTTCTGGTGCCTGTGGAAAAGGTTTACGAGCTAATTTACCTTTAACTCAGCACTCACACTTCAGTCTTATACCGCAATCCTTAATCCGGATATCTGATGCAAGAGCTTTACTTTCGAGTTTGTTAATTGCATCTATGTCTCGATGACCGAACTTTCTATGCCAAAGGTGCTGACAATCTTCCTTATGTTGATCTTCCGTTGTTGATATATATGCTGCTTCTGTAGTGGCTAATCTGTAGAGATTGTTTCCCCCTCGGCTGTAATCTTCTGTTTAGCCAGGCAAACGGTTGTACTAAGTGGCTTAAAATTTTGGAAAAAATTTCGGCTTACTGCCATGTGACTTGATGCTCCTGAATCCATAAACCAATTCCCTAATCCTGGCTCTTTTTGTTCCTTTGCCATAAAACAGATATTTGCTTTATTATCTGAACCTAAAGCTTGAGTTTCCTTTTCCTTTTTCGCCTTCCAAGCTTTATACTCTCTGCAGTCCTTTTTCTGGTGACCTGGCTTTTCACAGAAAAAACATTTGCTTTTCTGTGCTGGAAAATTGCTACTTTCCGTAACTTTCATTTCTGCTTCGCTAGACGAGTGAATCCGCCTCTCATGCTCATCTCTAAGTTTCCCCTTTCACAAAATCTAAAGTAAGATCCTCTTCAGATCTGGATTCCAATGCTATTATTAACCTTCAGTTCACACACGTATTTTAGCATCCGATCTTCACATACCCGGGTCAAAAAAGAACAGCCTGGTTTCTTTGGCATGTATCTTAGCGACAAATCGGTCAATCTCAGTCGATTTTTTTTTCAATTGAAAGG
>JBAGKK010351628.1:0-19081 GCA_037177015.1 Euceroptres primus
AGAATCCTCCAAAGTCTACAAAAGATTACCGAAATTCTCTCAAATTCTTTAGAATCTTTAAAACTTATCTGAAATCTGTACACATTTTCCAAAATATTCTAGACTGTTTTAAAATCTTCAATCATTTAGACTCTTCTGGATTCTTCTAGAACATCTTTTAGAACCTTCTGGATTCTAAATAAATAATTTTACTTATCTATAATAATCTTATTCCATCTTAAAGAATTTTTAATTCAATCTTAATGAATTCTGAAAAATTCTTTAATATTCTACAAAATATACTAGAATGTTCCAATTTATCTACAATAATCTTATACATTAATAAAATCTTTAAGAATTCTAAAAAATTCCTTTATATTTTACAAAATATACTAGAATGTTCCAAAATCTTCTAAAATCGTCTGAGATCTTCTGAACTCTTCCATGATCTTCTAAAATCTTCTAGAATCGTCAAGAATATTCTGAAATGTACCTGAAGTTTTGAACGTTTAAACGAACGAACTTTTTTTCTTGACTCAAATTTATCTTGAAATATCGTTCAATCTACAAAATAAAGAGAAATATCAAAAGCTTCTTTATCATTACATTTTTTTTCTATATTATTAATCAGTATTTTAAAACAAATTTGAGTTTAATACAAAATCAAATAAAGATTTCGTTCATTTAAACTTTCAGAACTTCAATCACATTATTCTGAAGATTGACCGAACAGAAGACCGAATTAGAATTTCCAGAATTCTGCAGAATCCTTTAAAATCCTCTCAAAAGGCTAATAATCTTGAAAAATCTTCTAGATTGTTTTAAGAATCTTTATAAAATTCTGTAGACTTTTTGAGTCCTAAGAAAAAGTCTGGAATATAGTAGAAGATTTTAGAACTCTACGGAGGATTTCGGAAGAATCAGGAAGTCTCTTGGAGATTCTAAAACACTCAAAAGTCTAGATTGTAAAGAATTTTTTGGAATTTTAAAAGATTCAATGAACCTACAAGGTTATAGAAAACTAAAAATATTCTAGAAGATTTTACAAGTTGCTTGAAAAGTTTTTTCCCTTTTTACATTTAAATTTCCAAATAATTTTCTAAGAATTAGAGGAATAGAAAAAGTAGAAACTTGTAAAATCCAAAAACTCTTTTAATGTTTTCTGAAATATCCCATAATTTTCAAATTTTTAAAATCTATTAAAGTCTCCTAAAATTTCATAAAGTAGTCCAGAATCTTTAAAATAGATTTAAAATCCTTGAAAATTCTCCAAAATATTTGAAACTGTTCTAGAATCTTCTGGGTTCTCCTACAATAACCTTATACAATAATATCCTACGATTCTTGAAAATTCTTCAACATTTCCTAGACTCTTCCAGAATCTTCTAAAATTTTCCGAATACTTCCGTAACCTTCGAGAATTTTCTACAGAATCTTTTAGAATCCTCCAGAGTCTACAAAAGATTATCGAAATTCTCTCAAATTCTTTAGAATCTTCAAAACTTATCTGAAATCTGTAAAAATTTTCCAAAATATTCTAGACTGTTTTAAAATCTACAATCATTTAGATTCTTATGGATTCTGCCATAATCTTTTACAACCTTCTGGGTTCTAAATAAATAATTTTATTTATCTATAATCTTATAATGGAATATGTGCTCCAAATTTTTTTACGTTGTTAACGATTATACATATCCATTGTTTTTATAGATTAAATTGCCTAATGAGGATAGCGGTCCGCTATCGAAACGTAGCAATAAATAAATAATTTTATCAATAAAGTCTAGAAGAGTCGTAAGAATTGAAAAAAAACGTTTTATTTTTTTTCCGATTCGAAATTTTGATGTAATAATCTTATACAGTCATAAAGAATTCCTAATACAATCATAAAAAATTCTTTAATTTTCTACAAAATATACTATAATGTTCCAATTTATCTATAATAATCTTATACAATCTTAAAGAATTCTGAAAAATTCCTTAATATTGTACAAAATATACTAGAATGTTCCAAAATCTTCTAAAATCGTCTAAAACCTTCTGAACTCTTCCATGATCTTCTGAAATCTTCTAGAATCGTCAAGAATATTCTGAAATGTACCTGAAGTTTTGAACGTTCAAACGAACCAATTTTTTTTCTTAACTCAAATTTATCTTGAAGTATCGTTCAATCAAGAGAATAAAGAGAAATATCATGAGCTCCTTTATCATTACATTAGTCTCTATATTATTAATCAATATTTTAGAACAAATTTGAGTTTAAAACGAAATCGAGTAAAAATTTCGTTCATTTGAACTTTCAGAACTTCAAGCACATTATTCCGAAGTGTATTAGAATTTCCAGAATTCTGCATAATCCTTTAGAACCCTCTCAAAAGGCTAATAATCTTGAAGAATCTTCTAGACTGTTTTCAGAATCTTCCTAAAATTTTGTAGACTTTTTGAATCTTTAAAAAAAAGTCTGGAAGTGACTAGAAGATTTTAGAACTCTATGGAAGATTTTGGAAGAACCAGGAAGTCTCTGGGAAATTGTAAAACACTCAAAAATCTAGACTGTAGAGAATTTTTTTGAATTTTAAAAGATTAAATGAATCTACAAGTTTATGGAAAGCTAAAAATATTCTAGAAGATTTTAAAAGTTTATTGAAAAGTCCAAAAGTCACGAAGGATTTAAAAAAATTCTAGAGCATTCCAAAGATTCTGAAAGTTCAGAAATTTGAGGAGTGTCTTATTAGATTCTAAACAGGAATCTAAGATTTTTGAGGATCTTTTAATATTCTGGAAAATCGCAGCTTCCTTGGTATTTTTAAAACAAAAACAACTTCCCTCCTTTTTTTAAAATCCCCTTTTTCGAAAAAATCCCCTATTTTCTCTAAAATTGACCTGCTAAACCACTGTGATCCCTGTATTATAATCCCTCTTCCGTTCTTCGATGGTGCATTTTAATCGCATTATAGATAACCTTAATATTTTCAATTATAACAGCAGAATACAGTAAGGGAAAATGAAAAATTGGTCAGGGAAAGTCAGGGAATTTTGAAATTAGAATTTTGTAGCAAATTGGAATGAATTCAGGAGAAGTCGTTTATCAATTGCTTTAGTAAGTTTGTAGAAAACTGCATATTCACTTAGTAAGACTTACTAATAAATTTATTTAATTAGTTTACTAAATGAGTTTATAGTTTTTTACTGAAAAATAGTAATCTTTTTATTAAAGATTAGTAGAAACCCTTACTAAGTAACTTGCTTAGTAGAAAACTACTAATTATTCTTAAAGAGTTAATTATTACAAAGTCAATTCTTAGAGAGATAATTATTCTTAGAGAGTTAATTCTTAACAAATAGTTTATTGAGCTTATACAGATAAATAAAGTTAGCTAAACTCAAGAATTTCATAAATCATATAATATACTTCTTATACGGTTCATTTAGTTGTATAAATTATTTCTATCATTCAGGTTCAAGAATAAAAGCTTTTTCCATGGAAGTTTATGGTAATAATTAAAAAATGATACCTGGAAAAATTTATTTTTTACCTGGAAAAGTTCTGGAATTTTTTTAAGGAGAAACGCTAGACACCCTGTTTAAATGAAAATTAGAACTTTTCATTGAAATATTTAGCCTTACAACTATCATACGACGAGTCGACAACAACACCTTCGTTACACGCATTAATTTTTATTAGACATCAAAGGGAGCAATGATATAAACCAACGAATCACTCTTCTACTTCATATCAAAGTGTGCACAAACTGTCTCCAACAGATTTTCGAGTTGAACACTAAAAACTATTTATTTCCCATCTATATTTAAATTATAGAGTTTTTAAAATTATTTGAACATATGAAATCTTTACATAATTTTATTAAAAATATTGTATTAAGAATATAAATCCAATAAAATAAAAATTGCAAAAATTTGTTTTTTTCTGTTTAGCTCTTTTTCTCTGTTGGAGATAAATTTTCTGTACCAACGGGCTTTACTCAGTAACATATCATAAACACAGTAGGGGTAAAATGAAAATTTTCTCAAAAACATTGAGTGGAAACTCGCAGACATCTAAATATGTACATTGAATATACAAAATATCAAGAGGATTATTTTTTACACTAAAGGACTGTGTGTGACAGATGAGGGAAACTGAAACTGTTTGGCGGCTATCGGCTATGAAAAAAAAACAATTAAAATTCGACACGAAAAAGCAATAACCATAACAGAAAAGGCACACATCCACTTAATCATTGTACTCACGTCGCCGCAATTTAAATTTCACCGTTATAATTGTCAAAACATTAGCTGAAAAATTATTTTAAAATTTAAGCCCAAATGAGATTGATTTTCTGTCATTTTCTTTTTCTTTTTAATATTAGAGTTTCATCGAATGGGTTTTATATCGAAGGGGAGGAAGCGTACTTTTCTTGGGTAAACTTCTTTCCCCAGGGGCTGTTTCGATTAAACGCGACCAGTTGATGCCAAATTCGAAAAAACATGTTGCTCCTTGAAAAAAACGGGTGTTGCCGCTTGAAAAAAATTCGCTGACTAAAGTTAGTTGTTTTATAATTGTTTTTTTTCTTACCGGGCGAAAAGTAATCTTCCGTTCTTCGATGGTGCATTTTAATCGCATTATAGCGAACCTTAAGTTTTCGGGTCAAGAGGCTGGAAAGCCAGTAGAAGAAGAACATGGGGCCAGCGAGAATTCATGTGGACCACTCACCGTTTCTGGTACTTGTCAGTCGAAAAAAGAATCTGCCCTCGAAGGCAAAACGTATAAACTACATATTTTTCACATAAAAACAGCGATAATGTTCAACGAGGTATAAACATCTTTAATAACAACATGCTGTCGGCGAACATTTTTTTTATAATGATGAGGCGACTAAGCAACCAGCTGAGAGGAATCGAACCGGGCATGAGCACCACGCAATCCTCTCATCCCCCTGGACCGGCCTCTCAGGATCAATATTTCTTCAAACTCGGCCAACGCCAATCCCTTTGGGGTAGACCAAAAATTTTAAAAATCCATCTCTAAATTTTTCACACCCCCTGTCTTCTTTCTAGTATTTATAATAATTTACAAGTTTTCCAATCGCTCCAAAAATAAGGATTACTTTGTAATAAACATTTAAATTTTATTAACATCAAGTTGTATATAAATTTATAGAAATAAACGTTAACTCTTTTCATCAGGAAATACATTCATCTCTTGTACAAAGAATATAAAAATCAGCGTTTTTAAAAATACTTTGCATGATTTTGTTCAACTATTATAAAGGCAGGATATCTTATAAGATATTTATCTTGTAAATTCTATTTCTCTAACTACCAAAAAAAGGGAAGGCAAGTAGAAAAGTCTTCAAAAAACTCGGGAACTTGAATTGGAATGGAGAATCAGAAAATATAATTGGAACGAGCATCAGAAAAGGGTTAAAGAAATTCGAAATCTATTTTCAATTTTGAGAATTGACTCATTCTAGGAATATGTTAAAAATATTCTAATATTTAACGTATTATAGGAATACGTTGAAAACAGGTTCTAGGAACGTTAGAAATTTTAGAAATTTTAGTTAAAGGATTTTTATAAATTCTTTTTAGAAATTCGTTTTAGAAATTCTCAGCTGATTCTTCTGCTGTCATCATTTTAGCAAATCTTGATGCCGGATTGGAGAGAAGATCTGCGGGTTTGTCGAATTCAGCCACCCGACCATTTTCCATAACAAGAACACGATCACATGATTCAACCGTTTGCAATCGATGGGCTATTATAATAACAGTGCAATTTGAAAATTCCTCTCGAATTGTCTGATCAACGATGGCACTTGTTTCTGGATCCACTGAGGCTGTTGCTTCATCCAGAAGTAGAATCTACATTTAAAATTATTTTAATAAATATCCTAAAAATAATACATATCCTAAAAAGACCTCATCTTTTTATATGGGTCACTCCAAAGATTTTTTAAAATTTCATCCAAAATTCTGCGCGATTATGATAGCGATTTATCTGGCGATTATTTTTCCTAATAGTAGGTGCCCAGAAATCGTCAAAAACGAAATATTAGATTTTTTGATTTAAAACTTTCTGAGAAACTTTTTTTTTGAAATTTGAGTTTTTCGTGAATTTTGCGTTTCTTTTCAAACCTTCATAAAAAATGTAATTTATAACCGATTTTAATGTTTAATGGCTGAATTTATTCGTTTCAGAGAGTAGTTTTAGGAAAAATATTTACCTTATACGCATTTTCAAAAATGCAAGGGCCTTTTTCAAAATTGTTTATAAAATCACTAAATTTCACAAAAATTCAAAGAACTGATAATTTCTAATTTTCAAGTTAAGCGATCTCGCTTTTGGATTAAATTATAAGGAAAATTTAAGAAATTTAAATTAGATTAAAATGAAATTTAAAATCCTATTTAACGTCCAATGATCAAGTTAATGTATAGAACTCCTGAAAATAAAACCAAGAATCCAACGACCAAATTTGGACAACCACCATAAAATGCTCCTATTATAATTCAAAAAAAGATCCTCCAAAAAGATCCTACAAAAATAAAAAAGAGAAAAGAAAAATGAGAAGGAAACCAATCAAATCCCCTTCCTTTTTTTTAAATTTATTTTATAGAGCCAAATTGTTGGGCGGAGGGGGGTGTCCAAATTTGGTCGTTGGATTCTTGGTTTTATTTTCAGGAGTTCTATATATTAAATTATAAGGTATACACTTAAAAAGTTGTATAGTAGTAAAGTAGTAAGTAATAGTAGTAAAGTTGTAAGTTGTATATACTTAATAAAAATTTCATGGAAATAATTCTTGTGAAGCCATTGGTTATCTTTGATATAAATATTTATAAGGCTAAAAAAAGATATTTTTGATCAAAGGAGGGGTTACAATAATGCTTGTTTTTGGCCCCAGAATCAGAAAAATTATTTTTTTTTTTTAAATGAAAACTCGAAAGAATCTGATTTTTTACCTCATATTCTTATACTTACAAGACATTTTTTGACCAAGCACCATTTAAATTAAAAGATTTTTCTAGAAGATAAAAATGCCTTCAATTTACAGTAGACATTTTTTAGGTTCTGAAAAAATCGTTTAATTTAAATTGTTCTTATGTAAAATAATGTCTTTTAAGTAGACGAATATGGGGCAAAAAAATCAGGTACTTTGAGTTTTCATTTTCGTACAAAATTTTTTTTTTCTAATTTTGGGGCCAAAAACAAGCCTTATTGCAATCCCTTCTTTGCCATTTCTACATCGACTTAACAGCTATGGTCCTAATTTTATACATGATTATTATATGTAAATTTACACATTCAACCTTGTACAAAAATAGTCTTAGATGCTGTTCTGTGCATTGTAATTTTTGAGATACAGTGAATTTTTGAAATCGCCTCTATTTTCGCGGTTTACATGATTTATTTTGAAAAATATTGTTTTTACAGAAAAATATTCTACAGAGAAAATGTGTATTTTATGAAAATACAACTTTTTTGTAAATGACATTTTTTGGAGAAATCATCATTTTTCGATAAAATCAGCCATAAATGAAAATCACCCTGATTTTTCATAATTTCGGTCAAAAAACAAATTATGCCTTGAAAAGTATGAATTTCAGAGAAAAATATTGCACACAAAAAATATAGATTCCAATAAATTACTCATTTTTTCTGGAAAGCTTTTTTTTATGTAATCGATAGTTTAAGAGTGATCCAATTTAAGATAATTTAAGAGTTTTCCAATGAAAAAAAAAGTTCCTTGCAGTTTCTCTCATTTACCGAGAAAGGTGTTGAGTCTTTATAATTCACTTTTATAACAGGTTTAAAGACCTTGAAAAACCACAAACATTTTGTGTAAAATATTTTTCCTTACAGTCAATAGTTTTCTTAAAAAAACAATTTTGATTTTTAAACATTTTTGATTTTCGGAGTTTTTTTGTATTTTTTCGGGAAGAAGGTTTAGAAAAAAATTCCAGATAATAGTAAATTATAATTTTTTATTCTATCTAAATCGATAGAATGCGTATGTGTTAATAAATATAGTTTTTAAAGAATAAAGGCAATTTACCCAACAGTTTTTTGCAAATGACACAAGCCTAGCTCTAAAGATTCGTAAGGACTTTTGACATAGTTTTTCGAATCGAGAGTGGTTTCTTGTGTAATTTTTTGCTCCGAATCCAAATCTGACTTCAGAATTTGCCCATCACTTCAGAATTCCGAGTTAAATAAAGGTAAAGTTGTCAAAAATGACTATTTTGGCCATCTTCGTAAAGTCATTTTACTAAGAGAGCAATTTTTTTGTATTAAATTAATTTTGTACATTAAAGTCAACGAAAACATAAAGGACCATTTTGCAAAATGTGATTTTGTAAAAACACAAATTGTCTTGAACTCAAAAATGGTTTGGCCAATATAAAACACGTTGGATATTTTCCTTATGTAAACAAATTTTTAAAAAATATTTGAAAATAATTAAAAAGATGGGCGTTTCAATATAATCGATCTTATTTTTTTAATTGAATTCTGCAAACATAAAATGGCGATTTCATCGAAAAACACATCTTTTTAATGTTATCAAATATTTTTTTTTAATTTATATTTACAGGAGGAAACCATCCAGCGAGTTTTATGTTGGCCAAACCATTTTTGAGTCCAGGATAATTTCTGTTTTTAGAAAATCACATTTTCGAATTTTTCTCCCAAACAATGCAAGATATCATAAAACATTAAGAGGTCTTTTGAATAGAACTTTTTTAAAGAATAAACCTTTTTTGTTGACATTTTTTGGTACGTGCCGTCAGATGAAAGAAAAATTCAAAAATTCGATTTCATTAAAAAAAATTCTCCTGTTTACAAAAGTAGTTTAGCCCGCATGAAACTTAGATATTTTCTTCATCACATGAGTACCAATTTAGCAAAAAAATTTGGGCAAAAAACAAGGTAGAGTTTTTGAGAAAATCGTCTTTTGATTTTTTCAGAAAAACCGTCAAAAAGTATTTTCAATACTTTTTGAATTTTCTGGCGGATTTTGAAAGCGGCCAATAAACCTCACCATAATCAGGAAAGAAAAATCAAATATAAAATATTTATAATTAAATTAATAGTAAGAAAATTCATAATAACTTAATTTTTTAATATAAATTTATGAAATATTTTCAAAAATATTTGGTAATTATAATTGGATAATTTTAATTTAACTGAATTTTTAAATTAGTTTTAATATATAAAATTAAAAAAAAAACATTTAATTAAAAAAATTTTTGGCTTTTAATTTAAAATATTTTTTTTGTACGTAAATTTTTAATATTTATATATATTTATAATAATTGAGTTTAAAGTTATAAAAGTTTGAAGAAAAATGCTATTTTTTTTTTTTAAAGAAGCTTAAAATTCGAATACTTATAACTTTGTAAAAAAGTATTTTTTCTGAAAACGGTAAAATATGTGTCTTCTTATTTCTTTTGAAAAACAACATATTTCATAGGCGACCGATTACAGAATGTTACTGTTAAACGAGAGATATTTTACACTTATCGTACTAACATTTCTACAATAATAAGTTTTATTTAGTTATTCAGTTTTTTAATCTCTTGATTAATGACTTCTGCACTTTTTCGTTCACTTTCTAAAAAAATTTAAAAAATTCCCGGTCAACAAAAAAATTCCTGATCATTTCCCGGTTTTTCCAGGTCACCAAAAATTCCCGGTTTTCTCGGTTTCCCGGTCCAGCGGCCATTTTGATGCTGTTTACAAAAAAATGGTATTTTTAGAAAATCCACAATTTCTCTTCAAAATATTTTTCTGTAAAAGCAATATTTTTCTAAATAAATCATAAAAACCGCGAAAATGGAGGTTACTTCAAAAATTCACTGTACCTCAGAAATTAAAATGCACAGAAAAGCCTCTGAGGCTTTTTTTTACAAGGTTGAATGTATAAATCTAGCTATAATATTCTCATATAAAGTTAGGACTATGGTTGTTAAGTCGATGTGAAAATGGCAAATTTGATCAAAAATAACTTTTTTAGCCTTATAAATATTTATATCAGTGATAACCAATGGCTTCACTAGAATTATTTCCATGAAATTTTCATTAAGTATAATATACCTTATAATTTCATGTAAAAGCGAGATCGCTTAATCTGAAAATTAGAAATTGGCAGCTCTTCGAATTTTTGTGAAATTTACTGAATTTATAGACAATTTTAAAAAACGGTTCTATCTTGCATTTTTGGAAATACGTGTAAAGGTAAATATTTTTCCTAGAACTACTTTCTGAAACGAAGAAAGTCAGCCATTAAACATTAAAATCGGTTATGAATTACATTTTTTATGCAGGTTTGAAAAGAAACGCAAAATTCACGAAAAACTCAAATTTCAAAAAAAAAAAATTTCAGAAAGTTTGGAATCGAAAAATCTAATATTTCGTTTTTGGCTGTTTTTAGACTACTATTAGGAAGACCTACCATTAGGTCTACTATTAGTCCTACTATTAGGAAAAAAATCGTTAGCTAAATCGCTGTCATGGTCGCTCAGCCGATTTTAAAAAATCCTTTGGAATGACCCATATTAAAAACTTATTAACTCATTATTGAAGATTTAAGAAAACTCTAAAGTTTGAAAGAAATTTTAAAAGCTTACTTTGCTTCGACACAAAATTGCTCTTGCCAAACAGAGAAGCTGTCTTTCACCCATGCTTAAATTACTTCCACCAGATTTAACTGGTTCAGTCAGTTGGCCAGGCATCGATGCCACTCTGTCCTTTAGACGAGACTTTTCAAGAGCACTCCATATTTCCAAATCTTTGTACTTTCCAAAAGGATCCACGTGAGATCTAATTATAAAAATAATCAATTTAATTCTTAAACTTTCTAAAAATAATCAATTTAATTTTTAAACTTTCTAAAAATAATCAATTTAATTTTTAAACTTTCTAAAAATAATCAATTTAATTTTTAAACTTTATAAAAATAATCAATTTAATTTTTAAACATGTTGATGAATCAGTCTCGATCTTGTATTTATGTTAGATCCCTAATTGACTTTTCCAATCGACGACTGATTGAGGGATCTAACTTAATTTTTAAACTTTCAAAAAATAATTTAATTTTGAAATTTTATTTTTTGTACCTGATTGTTCCACCGAATAATACAGGATCTTGAGGCACGATGAAAAGTTTACTTCTAAGAAGTTCGAGCTCAATTTTCGAAATATCGATACCATCTACTGTGATTTTTCCTCCGATAATTTCGCAGAGTCGGAAAATTGCGACGACGAGAGAACTTTTCCCTCCTCCAGTTCTTCCAACGATACCTTAAACAATTTATAAATTTGTGAATCGAAATTGAGAATGAAAATCTTAAAATTTCGAAAGATCTGCAGTAAGAATTTTTCTACCTATTTTCTCTCCATCGTTGATGGAAAATGTGAGATCATTTAATACAAATGGTAGATTTTCGTCGTACTTCATTTTTACATTTTCGAATTCAATTGTTCCTTGAGTGGGCCACTCTTCAGTAGGAATAATAGTGACTTTTGTCTTATTTTCACTCACCATTGCCTGTTAAAAATAATATAATGAAAGATATATTTTCTACAGATTTAAAAATTAAGAATGAATTCGTTTTTTGTACAAAAATTTTACTTACCCGCAAAAAGCTACAAATTCTCTCAACGTTTATGAATCGACCTTCCAGCTCTGAAAAATTTCTTAAAGAAAATTGAAAAAGTCCTGTTGTTTGAGCCACGAAAGCTAAAGCCAGACCAGCCAAAGCTGGAGGCATATGACCTTTAAGGCATATTACGATTATCAAAACAATACAAGTACAAAATACTGATAAAGCATCGAACCTAATCGCCAACCACCTCGATGCCAAATTTCGAAAATATTCATAAGAACAGCTTTGGTCAAGTAATTCTTGAAATCTGGAAAAAACATTTTACAAAAAATCATCGATATTAAAAAAAAATTAGCCCCCATAGCACGGAATTTTCTATTCACATTCCCGGAATATTCCATTGGAACATTGGGAACATTCTCAGGGAATATGCCAACAATATTGCAGGAACCTTAAAATGTCCTACATCTGGAATGTTTCGGATATATTCCTACAGAATATTGCAACATGACCATAAATGTGCCCTGATTGTTCCTATGGAATATTCCTGGAATGTTGCTCTGGAAGTTTCTTGAAAGTTCCCGTGGAATATTCCTGGTATATTGCCCCAAAAGTGCCCTGAATGTTTGTTGAAACTAGGCTGAATCCAGCACAGTAAATAGTTTATGATTGTTTATGATTGCTTAAGTTCCCTTAATTTTAATGATATCAGTTAAATTTTTTTCTCTTTAGCCGGTTGAAAGCTCTCAAAATTCTGTATAAAATGAGTCCAAGATGAAGCCCATTTTTTAAAAAGATATTGCAAAAATAGTGTAAATTTCAGTGTTTTCTTAAATTGGAAATAACGTCCGAAGTAATTAACATTTTTTTCATGTTCTAGGGCTCATTTTAAAGGTAAATTTCTATAGAATCGCAACAGCTTATCAGCATAAATTTTTAAAAAATTCCTTGCATACTACAAAAAATTAAAGTTGTAACAAAAAAGTTGGCAAAAATCGAAAGCACCTGATCTGTAGAAAAATCACAATAAAAATCAAATTAATATACATTTTGAGGTATTTTTATAGAAACTTCATGATCGTATGTTTTATATATTTAGGACACATATTTTTCTTATCAAAAACAATATAGAAATTTTTCCAACTCTTTTTTTACAACTTAAATTTTTTATAGTACGCAAAGAATTTTTAAAAAATTTATACTGACAAGCTTTTGCGATTCTATAGAAATTTACCTTCAAAATGAGCCCTAGAACATAAAAAAATGTGAATTATTTCGGAAGTTATTTACAATTTAAGAAAACACTGAAATTAAAAATATTTTTGCAATATTTTCTTAAAAAATGGATAAATTGGCTTCATCTTGGACTCATTTTATACAGAATTTTGACAGCTTTCAACCTGCTGAAGAAAAAAAAATTCAACTCTGATATCAACTCTGATATCTGATACAAACATCTCAGAGATAATCTATTGCTATGATGATTCGCAGTTAAACAATAATTGTACATTATTTAAACAAACTTAATAAACAAATGTATTTCTTGGCTGCTTTTCAATAAATTAGAATCTTTACAACGGAGGAAATTTTTTAAAAATTTTCTCAAAAAGCTGGATCACTGAAAAGGATGGATCACACAAAAATTTTTCATTTAATAAACAAAATGAAAAAAAACTTTTGATTTTTCAAGACTGCTATTTAGTCAAAAAATTTATATTTTACCGAAAATGATCCACACCAAGGCAAAAACTCATTAAAAATGATGTCCAGCAGTATTAATTTAATAAATCAAAAATTTAAATTGTTATAAAAAAATTAGTGAACAAAAGTTATGTATTTTTTATTTGCCACATTTAAATGAACTCAACCAATATTTTCAGGAGAAAATGGAAATAAAATAATGTTAACTTACAATTAGAAGACGTTAAACATCAATTCCTAATTGTTTATAAAAATTTAATAAACAAATACGAAATTAAGGCATTTTTAATTAGATAGATTTACCTTTTTCAGCAGAATTAGCTATAATATAAATATTTCACCAATGAGCTTCTGCTGTGATAGTTTGCACTGCAACAACAATCGTGTATTATTTAAACAAATTTAATAAGCAAATGCATTATTTGGCCATTTTTGAGTAAATAAGCTTCTTTTTTGCAGCAGAATCAATAACTAGTATGTTCCCAATGTGTCTTGCTGTTTTATATTATACTTAGGCATCAATTATTTATTGCTTAAACAAATTTAGTTAACAAATTAATTATTTGAGCATTTTTCAATATAGAAATTTTGTTTTTTCAGCAGAATCAACTACAAACATCTCAGAGACAGTCTATTGCTATGATGATGCGCAGTTAAACAATAATGGTACATTATTTAAACAAATTTAATAAACAAATGCATTGCTTGGCTGTTGTTCAATAAATTAGTTTTGTTTTTTTTAGCAGAATCAACTTAAAATATGTCAACAATGGCCTTTTGCAATGACAATTTGCAGCTAGACAATAACTGTATATTGTTTAAACAAATTTAATAAAAAAATGTATTGTTTGGCAATTTTTCAATGGATAAACTTTGTTTTTTTCAAAACAATTATTGTTTAACTGCGAATTATCATAGCAATAATCTATCTCTGAGATGTTTGTAGTTGATTCTGCTGAAAAAAACAAAATTTCTACATTGAAAAATGCTCGAATAATTAATTTGTTAACTAAATTTGTTTAAGCAATAAACAATTGATGCCTAAGTGTAATGTAAAACAGCAAGACCCATTGGAAACATACTAGTTATTGATTCTGCTGAAAAAACGAAGCTTATCTACTCAAAACTGGCCAAACAATGCGTTTATTTATTAAATTTGTTTAAATAATACAAGATTGTTGTTGCAGAGCAAACTATCACAGCAGAAGGTCGTTGGTGAAATATTTATAGCTAATTCTGCTGAAAAAGCTAAATCTATCTAATTAAAAATGCCTTAATTTCGTATTTGTCTATTAAATTTTTATAAACAATTAGGAATTGATGTTTAACGTCTTTTAATTTAAATTTAAATTATTTTATTTCCATTTTCTCCTGAAAATTTTGGTTTAGTGCATTTAAATGTGGCAAGTAAAGAAGATATACCTTTTGTTCACTAATTTGTTTATAAAAATCTAAATTTTTGTTTTATTAAATTAATGGATGTTTCATTGTTAATAAGTTTTTGCCTTAAATTAACTGCATGATTCATTGTTAATAAGTTTTAGCCTCGACGTGGACCATTTTCGGTAAATTAAAATTTTTTTTGACTAAATGTCAGTCTTGAAAAGTCAAAAAATTTTTTTCATTTTGTTCATTAAATAAAAACTGTTTGAGAAAATTTTTCAAAAATGTCCTCGGTTGTAACGATGCGAAATTTAATACACTTTAACTTAAAAAAAAAAACGTCCAAATCGAATCAGTAGTTTAGTCTGAAAATTCATTTGTCCACAGACGCTTTTTTTGCCCCACTGTGCGCCGGCCTGCACGATTTGAAGTGGATTCGGTCTTTACTATTTCTGGGAGAATACAAAATTAAAAAGGTACAAATTATCAATAATATTTCATACAGAGTTTAACTTTTGATAGTACACTCATCTCGCGTAAACTGGCCGGCCTTGGGGGTAGACGGCCAGTTAGTGGGAGCTATTAAAATCCAGTTTGAACCGGATTTAAAGCGACGAGAGGGCACTCTTATGTCAACACTCAGGACCGCGTATATAGACTCTGAACGTACAAAAGTAAATGCGCAGGGAGTCGCCGTGTAAACAACTTCTGGCGGTCTTGACTGTTCGAGCGATGTAGGGCCGGTCAAGGGACGTTCAGGGGGGAGACAGAATCAGTGAAGCATGAACAACCTTGAAGCCGGCCAGTGAATAAGCGGCCAGTTTACGCGAGATGAGTGAAATGGTGTAAAATTAAAATTATATTTTCTAAATAATGCTTCATTTAATTCACACCTTATTCTCTTACGTCTTCCCTTCTCAAGTTTTTTAAAAAGAATATTGGATTGTACTTGCAAATTAAAATCAAATAATTATTCTTTGGCGTTAGAAATTGAGGAATTTTTGAGACCTGACAATAAGTTACGAAGTTTATCTCAAATACAATATCAGATAAGCGCCGAGAAGTTTTTTAAATTTGTTGGCTCACCTGTATCCGATGAATTCGCCATAATTATGTTTTGGCCAATCTTTCGAATTTTAGTGTTCAAGAAATTGAATAAATGTCGAATTTTCAATACTTAGATTGTATCTTATGGTCAATTTAAAAGAATATTGTAATACGATCATAATCAAAAAATGTCTTTGTGTAATTCTCTAGGCCACATAAAAAAAATTGCTTGAAAACATCATTATAAAAATATTACCGATATTGTATTCTTTTTCGAGAGAAAAAGTTTAAAATTTTCTAGTTCATTTCGGGAGAATGATACGAGAATATTCCATAGGAACATTCAGGGCACTTTCGGAGTAATGTTTCAGGAATATTCCACGGGAACATTCAAGACACTTCCAGGGCAACGTTCCGGGAATATTCCACAGGAACAATGAGGGCACATTCAGGGTCATGTTCCAATATTCCGCAGGAATATTCCCGGAAAATTCTCCGAGAATATTCCAGATGTAGAACATTTTAAGGTTCCTGCAGTGTTGCTAGAATATTCTCTGGAAATATTTCCAATGTTCCAATGGAATATTCCGGGAATGTGAATAGAATGTTCCGTGTTATGGGAGAATGGTTATAATTAATTGGAATATAAAAGAATTTTTAAACTCACTTGATAATAAATTCCTGTTCTTTGTTAAAAGCTCGAATAGTGTTAAGCCCTTGAGTTGTCGCTGTGATAAAACTGAAAACAGGGGAACGCGAAGCGTTTTCGAATCTTTTCAAATCTCTCATACCCACCCTACAAAAATAAAATTTGAAAATTAAAATTTAAAAATTTAAATATAAAAATTAAATTAAAAATTAAAATTTTAAATAAAAATTTAAAGATAAAATATTTTACTCTATTAATTTACTATAAAATATTTTACTCTATTAATTATAAAATATTTTACTCTATTAATTTACTATCTGAATTTGATTTTCATCAATTATTTTTTTCACCTGAAAATTCTGCCAACAAAGTAGAAAAGTCCGGCTAGAATTATCAAAGGAAAAACAAACCAGGGAAGAACTAAGCAAATTATTAAAATGGCAAAAATGCAAGTGAGAATAGTTTGTAGAAACATTTCCAATGATATTCTCATGCTGTTGTCCACTAGAATAAACAATGTTCATTTAGTTGCGACACTAGATAATTAAATATATACTAAAGTGGAAATATATTTTTAAAAACTCACCTACATCCATGTCACTGCTGAATAAATTCTGTATTCTTCCGATAGGAGTGGTTTCGAAAAATCGAATGGAGGAACCAATCATTTTTAAAAAGAGTTGTTTGTGTAAAGAATTTGCGGCTTTTATTGTTGCGCCAGTTATCGCAAAAGCGCGAAGCAGACTTGTGAGCAAAATAATTAAAATACAACTCGCATAGATTATCTGGTAATAATTGAAATCTGGATTGTCGTGTATGTTGTTCGATTGCACTGTTTCATTTCCAACTATTTTGGTTGCGTTCTGAAATAGTTTTTTAGATTAAGAAATTTTTGAGAAATACTTGATGACTGAAAATAAAAAGGATTTAGATTAGGGTGTCAAAAAAAATTTGAGGATGTTTTGCAGTGCTACCAGAATTTATTGGGAACCATAAAAATATTTTCTCCTAGCTAAAGTCGAATTAAAAATCCATATTATATGGATCGTGAGAAAAATTAACAATATAAATTTATCCAAAACTCTGAGCTGTTTTTGATTTCTAAAATTTGTTTTAGACACAACCTAGTTTACACCTTCCTTTGATTTTAATTTCTTTAATCATTTCACTTACTCCGCCTCCTTCTTTTAGCCAAAAAGCCAGCCAACATGAGCTGAATGTGACGGTTCCTACGTTTAAAATAAATACTAGAAATACTAGCAAAGCGAGGAAATATCCACCAGCTGCTTTTATATAAACATGAAAATTATATGCTGAGATGGAACCACGATTCATATTTTCCTTTGCCATTAAATTCTTTCCTAAAAAGACGATTTTTGAGTGTTTTAAGTCATAATAAAAAAAAAAGGTAAAATATTAATTTCATGTTATGAAGATTATATAAAAAGAATTGCATATCGTTTAACGAACCAGGTTCATCCGTTTTAACAGTTTTATCCTCATCAAGGAAACTTTTCTTCCCTACCGAATTCCTTGGTTTATATTCAGGTTTTACAGCCGATGGTTCCTCATCTGCATCTGATTCTTGAATTTCACTTTCCTGATCCCTACAGAAAAAATAAAAATTAAATAAAGCAATATGATATTAATAAAATAAAATATTTAAATCTTACTCTTCTGGAGAACTGTCCTGCAATTCTATGACCGTATTTTTAACCATCGTAGCGTATTCTTTATCCGCGTGCATTAATTCGTCATGATTCCCATGTTCAATAATTCTTCCATTGTACATCATGTAGATATCATCGCACCGATTTAAATACTAGAATTGAAATTAAACAATTGAATTAGAAATTCAATTAGGAATTATAGTCTGGTCAAGAATTTCGGACCGGAACCTGGGCAAATTTTTTGAGAAAGGTGCCAAAAATCCACGGATGGGAAAGTTACTTTTTATAAGGAACTAATTAGCGTTACCGTTACATTACGAAAAAAAAGTAACTAGTTACTGATATCGTTACCGTTTCAAAATATAACTTTTTCTCAGTTACTTCTGTAAAAAAGTAACTATCGTTACTTTTTTCGTTACTTTTATATTTTAGAAATGTGAAAAATATATACTAAGGAAAATAATAATTAACGCTTTTTTCTATATATATATATATATATATTCTTTGTTTATTTTTAACATTAGTAATTGTTCGAAAGTTTCGTCGTGCAATCTGTCTCTTTTCGAGTTTAGTATGATTCCTAGGGTGCCCATTTAAATTCTACTTATTTTAAAAAAATATATATATATATATAAATATATTTTTAAAATTAAACATTTTAACAAAACAATGAAACCCTGTTTTTTAAAATAATTTGTTTGTACCTCCGCAAGGCACTTAAAGTTATAAATACAGTAAAAAACTTCTTTTTTAAATGAAAAAATAGGCAGTAATTTTGTTTGTTTAAGGAAAACTATGTAAGGCCTGAGAAATATTTTTAAGTGGCGCTTATAGGGTACCAAAAGAATCTAAATTTTGAAAAATGTAATAGCCTTATTCCCTAAGATTTTTCCTTATAAGAAAAAAATAACATCCCTTTTTTGTTCTTAACAAATAGTATATTATGCACCTAGGGGGAGAAGAGGGAGTTTTTTGACGAGTGTATGTTTTCAGTACGAGTCAAAAAAGTCCCTCTCCCCCTTGGCGCATACGATATTTTTTATAA